>CABHPQ010170503.1:0-40000 GCA_902168405.1 Peromyscus aztecus | reverse complement strand
ACAACCAACTTTCATGATGAAGAGTGGGACTGAAGTTTGATAAGGTGTCTCTGCTTGTAAGTGTGTCAGTTCCAAATGTCTGTTCACTATCTTAATGATATGTTCCATAAATATACTTCCACAGTTAAACATTGCCAACCCAAAATAGTTCCAAGGCAAAGTCCTGTGACTGCCCTATCATAAGTAAATGTAGTATGTTGCCTGAGATTGAAAATACTTTCACCAGCAAATCAGACTCTAAACTAGTTCAAACTTGAGTTTTACAGCTGCAAATATGATCGTAGTCCCATGAGTAAAGCCTGACATATTCTAGATCTTGTAGGAATGCTGGGTGAATATCAGTCAATACCACTGACTTAGGTCCTGAGACTCAGTAATGACTGACCTGGGAATAGCTATGCTATTTAAAGAGTCACATGATAAAGGCAATGCACTCATCACCAAAACTGATATTAATCTGGGTCATATTAGAACTACCCATCCACAGGGACCTTCAATACATGGAATGAAGAGATGTATATGCACTAGCTCACTCCAAGGGTGGCACTGACACATGTCAAAATTTAATTATGTCCCACTGCCCTGCAAGTATTTGTCTGAAAATAAAGTTAATTTAAAGGCTCTGTCTGTGAGGTCTGTCCTAGGTAGGAAGCCTCTGTCTACTGATCAGTCTCACTGTAGTGAGCCAGTCATTTACTTTCAAGGTAAAGACCTGTGGCAGCTTTCATGCTATGTTTTCCAATAGATTATTTTTTCTCTCCAACTCTCTTATACCTGATATTGAAAATGGGGTGGTGGAGACAAGAAAGAGATGATATTTAAAAACAGTTTGTTTTCAATTTACTTCTTTTTACTATAGTAAAATTGAGTTGTGATAGTTCCTCACTTCTCTTTCATTGCTCTTCTGAAGGTAGTTTGGTTTGTGAATTGATGAATGTTGAAACTGTGTGAGATGTTTGTTAGAGGACACTCCTTACCTTCTAATTATACATACTTTTTAACTAGACAGATGCCAAATATATGCTAATTATTAGAGACTGAATGGAAACATTTTGTTTAAAGTTTTCACTAGATATAAATACCAAACAATCCAATTAAAAATGGGCTACAGAGCTTAACAGAGAATTCAAATGGCCTAAAGACATTAAAGGAATTGTTCAACATCCTTAGTCATCAGAGAAATACAGATCAAAATGACTCTGAGATTCCATCTTACACCTGTCAGAATGGCAAAGATCAAAAACACTGAAGACAGCTTATGTTGGAGAGGATGTGGACCAAGGGGAACATTCCTCTACTGTTGGTGGGAATGCAAACTTGTACAGTCACTTTGGAAATCAGTATGGTGGTTTCTCAGAAAATTGTGGAATCAGTCTACCTCAAGACCCAATGATACCACTTTTGGGCATATACCCAAGGAATTCTCAAGCCTACCACAAGGACACTTGCTGAACTATGTTCATAACAAAATTACTTGTAATAGCCAGAACCTGGAAATAACCTAGATGCCCCTCAACCAAAGAATGGGTAAAGAAAATGTGGTACATATACATAATGGGATACTACTTCAGCAGTAAAAAAGAGTGACATCATGAAATTTGTAGGCAAATGGACAGAACTAGAAAAGATCATCCTGAGCGAGGTAACCCAGACTCAGAAAGAAAAATATGTTATGTACTCATTCATAAGTGGATACTAGATGTAAAGCAAAGGATAACCATGTTGCAACCCACAGCTCCATAGAAGCTAAGTAACAAGGAGGACACTAAGAGGGATACATGGATTACCCTGGCAAATAGAAGAGTTCTCCTGAGTAAACTGGGGGTGAGGGAGGCAATGGAGGGGAGAGGAGAGGAGATGGGAGCATGGGGGAATGGGAGGGTTGAGTTGGAACAGAGGCAGAGTGGAAGAGCAGTGAGAGAGATATCTTGATAGAGGGAGACATCATGGGGATAGAGAGAAACCGGGTGCTAGGGAAGTTCCCAAGAGTCCACAGGGATGGCCCAAGGTTAGACTACTAGCTGTAGTGGAGGGGGTGCCTGAGCTGGCCTACCACAGTGGTCAGATTAGTGAATGCCCTAGCTGTCATCATAGAGCTTTCATCCAGTAACCAAATGGAAACAGATGCAGAGAGTCACAATCAAGCACCAGGCCCAGCTCTAGAAGTCCAGTTGAAGAGAGAGAAGAGAGATTCTATGAGCAAGTGGCATCAAGACCATGATTGGGAAACTTACAGAGACAATCAAACCAAGCCAATGGGAACTCATGAACTTTGGACCAACAGCTGTGGAGTCTTCATAGGACTGGACTGGGTCCTCTACATGGGTGAGACAATTGTGTAGCTAGGTCTGTTTGAGGGGTCCCTGACAGTGGGAATAGGATCTATCGCTGGTGCATGAACTGGCTTTTTTGGAGCCCATTGGCTATGGTCGGACACCTTGCATAGCCTTAATGCCAGGGGAGAAGCTTGGACTTTCCTCAGCTGAATGTGCCTGGCTTTGCTAACTCCCCATGGGAGACCATACATTTTTGGAGGAGGATATTGGAGTTGGTGGGCTGAAAGGTTTGGGGAGAGCAGGTAGAGGGATGAGGGGGTTGGTATGTGTAATGAATAAAAAATTTCTTAATGAAAAAAGTAGGGTTCATTTACTATATTTAAGGAGGCTAATTCCACAGAATTGATACGGAAAATGTATCATATTTTATTAAGTATTAAGTACTAAGAAGAAAAAAAGTATGTAGCTAGAAATATAGTAAGGGAAGATTAGCTGAGGAATTAAGTTGCAAAAGCATGACCTCAAAGACTTTCTTGAAAGGATAGAATCTTCTAAAAGACATAAGGGAAGTGAGAAAACACACTAGTTGAATAACGGATCAGAAATGACAGCACATCAAATCTAGTCAGTTGGTGAGTGCCTGAAGTCTTCAAAGAAAATCCAGAAGGCAAATGAGGTTGAAAGGAAGGGGAAAGCACAAGTAAAACTAGTTTTGTGGAAGGATAAAATCAGGAGTTGTGATATGCGTCAGTATTAATACATTGGTTTTAGGTTATAGAAGATGAAAACCACTGGACTGCTTAGATCACGGAATGACATGCTATGAGCCACATCTTGATGATGCCATTCTATTTTGATGGAGAATAAGATGTAATAAGAGGTTTTAGTTGGAATGTTCAAGTTATTATAGAAGCAGGGGTGGCATTCATCAAGTTATTGGTGGAGTAATAGAGGAGACAGTTCAATTTCATGTGATTTTTCTATCCATTTGAATGTTAAATTTGGTAATTAATATTACTTGTAAATGGATGATGGGGCACCTAGATGTAGCCAATTGTTTTTTAATTATATCAGTTTGTTTATTTTATATAAAATTAGTATTTAAACACATAGACATAGTAAAGCATATAGCTGCTGACAATGCTGATAGGTGATATCCAATCTTTTGAATGTCTGACTATAATGGAAATGCAGAAGAATTGAGGTTTCAATTTCCCTGAGTAATGACATAGGCATTATTAAAAACAGTGACCATTTTCTGTGCTTGGGCTAGAATTCATAGGTTCAGTGCTAATTCTCTGGCCCAAAGATGAATACTAGAACTCAAACAAGATATTTCTCTGCTTTTGAAACTTTAGCACTAAGATTGAAATTGTTTCAATATGTTGTCTTCACATATATCTTCCAGGTTAGAGATGAAGAGACTCATCTATTTATATACTTATATATAACTCATAGATAGAAGAACATATGTAACAAACAGATGTTAAGTATAATCAGTTGTAATGAGTTCTGTTTCTTTGAAGGATGCTAGCACAGTCAGAAAGTAACTCTATGAAAATGGAGGAACATTAGATTAGAGAAAGACTCACCAGGATCTTGGAAGATGTCTCAAAGGGAAATAAATATTACATACTGTAAAAGCCTGATATCAAAGCCTGGAACCTACATGGTCGAAGGAAATGATTCCTGAAAGTTGTCTTCTGGCTTCCATACTCATTCCACATGACACATACCCACATCTATACACATACACAAATGAATGAATGAATGAATGAATGAATGTAAATAATAGAATCAATGAATGAATATAAAATAAAAAGTGAAATTTTGTTCTTTTTAAATGAAACTTCACACACCAGTTTGTTTTAAATAATAGTACATTTGATAACCTGGATGATCTGTATTTGATATGAATGAGAACATTGATGAAAAGGAAAGCAAGGGAGGGGAAAGAGAGGAAGACAGGAAGGGAAGAATTTAAATTTTCCTTTATTATAAGGGACTCATGCTTCCTGTGAAGCCGCATAGTGTTATTTAAAGGAAATTCCAGATTAGTTGTAAATGTATATTATGAGCTATATGTAGGACAATAACTTTCAAAAGGGTTAAGAACAGATGTATAGCTAAAGAAAGGAGACAAAAGTGACCTAAACATAGCTTGTCTACAGGAAACCTACTTTAAAGACCCAAACTGATTAAAAATAAAGTTATGTAAAAATATAGTCCATGCTGTCCCCAACCAAAAGCAATGAGATTAAACTATGTTAATTTCAGACAGCTCAAGGCATTTAACAGTATCTGTACAAGAAAGCATAAGGGGTCAAGACCCAGAAGACTTGGCGGTTTTGTTATGTGACAAGCAACAAGATATCAAATAAAATAAAAACTAATAATTTTTTCAAGGCTACTTCTTTGAACTAAGTATTATGTAGAATTGTGCCATTTAATAGCTAAGCATATTGTGGTTTATAATATTTAGTTATTAATATTGTGGTGGTAGTAGTGTGTACATGAGTCTGCATGTGTGTATGTGGTCATACATATGCCATACTCATGTGGAAGTCAGAGAGAAAGTCTCTGGAGATGATTCTCTCCTCCAAGACTGTGGGATCTTGGGTTGACCCAGGTTCTTTATGTCTGTGTTCCAGTACCTCTACCCACCTGAGCTATCTTGATGGCCCACAACTCTGCTTTTGTTATTGATAAATAATTTAAATTCATTGTAGTATTATATCATGAATTTCTTTGTTTTATTCTTTTTATTTGTGGTAG
Organism: Peromyscus aztecus; assembly: GCA_902168405.1. NCBI lineage: Eukaryota > Metazoa > Chordata > Mammalia > Rodentia > Cricetidae > Peromyscus > Peromyscus aztecus. The sequence continues at coordinate 34,949 of CABHPQ010170503.1, read as the reverse complement.
AGGTTTGGAACAATGTCATATACAGCCCAGGCTAGTCCCAAACTCATTATATAATCCAAGGTGGCCTCAAACTTATGTCAACATTACTGTCTCAGCCTCAGCCTCTCAAACTTCTGGGATTATAGGCGTGAACTACAAGCTTAGCTTTGAAGGTTTTAAGGTGTATTTTATGGATCATAATGTGATATATCCATATATGAGGTGAACATGAGGATTTGAGGAGTCAGAGGTGGCTAGCTGTATTTTAAACAGATGGTGTTTGGGTCATTGTTCTATTGCTGCAAAGAGACACCATAATCAGTGCAACTATTATAAAAGAAAACATTTCCTTGAAACCTTGCTTATAGTTTCTGTGGTTTAGTCCATTATCATCATGGCAGGAAGCATGGCAGAATACAGGCAGATGTTGGAGCAGTAACTGAGAACTACATCTTGATGCATAGGCAGAAAGACTCTGGACTTTGCTTTGGCTTTTGAAATTGCAAAGCTCACTGCCAGTGACACACTTCCTCCAACAAGAACACATATCTTAATTTTTCAAATAATGCCAATCCTTGGTGACCAAGCATTCAAATCTATGAGCCTATGGGGACCATTCTTATTCAAACCACCCGAGATGGGTTTGTGTGTCAAGTTTAAAAGTCTTCAATGACATTTGATTGTTAAACATGATTTTCACTGTGATTGACCTGAGAAATATCAAATATATTATTAAAACATATATGTGTATCAAATAGATTATTAGAACATATATGTGTCTGTGAGACTATTTTCAGAGATTATAATTCTCATGTGAAGTGATGAAGAACAGGAAGAGATCCTCTACAAATGGTATGGTATAACCCCACAGACTGGGAGTATGAAAAGTGGAAAGAGAAGAAACAGAAAGCCTGCTAGTGCACAGATTGTTTTTCTCTGTATGTCCCAACCTAAATGAGGTGAACAGCCTCTGTCATACTCTTCTGTCAGTGTAATGTTCTGCTTTACCTTTGGACCAAAGTAGAGTATCCAGCCAGTGTCTTCTGAAACCATTAGTGAGGCATGAATCCTTCATCTTTTGAAATTTTTATCTCTCATGCATTTGTTGTAGTGATGAAAATGCAAACTGACACTTATTAATTTTAAGAAGGCAATATTAGTCTGACATCAAACTAAATGAACACATTACAAGAAAAGAATGCATGCCAACCAAAACTTCTCATGAATACAGATGCAAAAACTTGAACAAAAGCAAATTAAAGGCAAAGATAAATCAAGTAAGTTATTCACTGACCCAAGATGGATACAGCCTAGATATGTAAGACTAGGTCACAATTCAAGCATCAGTTATTATAATCCATCATATCAGTATACTACAGAAGAAAGATCAAATGACCACATTATAACAGAAAAAGAAACTTTTGTAAAAATCTGTTCTGAGGCTGGGGAGATGGCCTAGCAATTAAGAGCACTGGTTTCCCTTCCAGAGGACCTGGGTCCAATTCTCAAGATTCAAATGATGGCTCACAACCATCTGTAATTCTAGTTCTAAGAAATCTGATTTCCTTGTCTAGCCTCAGATAGTAAAACACACATGTGTGTAAAATAAAAATAAATAAATCTTTAAAAATGCCTAATCAAGAACTTAATAATTACTTTAGAATATTATCAAAAACTTCAACTCAATAGCACATTTGTAAAAGCCTAGTGTGAGTATTTTTGTGGTTGTTGTTTCTGAGATTATATTCTCCCTTTCTCTTTTTCATTCAAACACTCCTATATACCCCTCTCTACATTCCTTCAAATTTGTGGTCTTTTTATTTTGGTAATTGTTATTGCATGCATATATGTATATGTATATAATGTGTTCAGTCCATATAACGCTATATGTATGTACATTGTCTGAAAATATCTATTTTCAATTTAAAAAAAAACTCAAAATATTACCCAGCCATAATATCCCTTGGTATTAACATAATTAATTTTAAAAAATATTCCCCCAGGAAAGTTTTACATGAAAAGTATGGGAATTATTATCATATTTGGCAAGTCTTGGAAGAAACTAAGATGGGTTTTCAGGAATAGAATAAAAAACTACCCCAGTATATCCAGGAAATAGATTGGCATTCAGCTATAAAACAGTGAGAAATCAAAGTTTAAAAAAAAAATTGAAGGTCCCTCAGATGCATGTTGCTAAATGGTGGGAGTTAATGTGGATAGTCTACATTCTGTGTGATAACATGTACATGATATTCCAGAAAAGACAAAAGCTTTGAAAAGATCCGAAATTGCCATGTGTTGGAGGAAAGTCGGGAAGTAAGCAGAGCACAGACATGGTGAGTAAAACGAAAACCCCTTGTAGGATAATAGAGTAGTGGATACTTTCCAATACCAGAAGGCTTGTCAAAACACATAGATTTTACACTGAAGGCAAACTTGATGTTAACAATGTACTGTATGGGATGAAGAGACATTTCTGTGGGTTCACTCTTTGAAACAAAGGAACCACCATGCTGTAGGACGCTGATAATGGAAAAGAATGTATATGTGTAGAAATAGTTATTACATGGAACCACCCCAAGTATTTCATTTCAGTTTGCTGTGAACTTAAACCTCTGAAAATTATATACTAAAAGTTTCTTATATAGTTTAACCAAACATTAAATAAAATATCTTGGTTCTAGAGAGATGGCTCAACACTTAAGAGCTCTTGAGGGTCCTGTAAAGGACCCGTTCCATTCACAGTCAGGCTGCTTCAAACAACAGCCAGTAATCCAGTTCCAAAGGATCTGTCACCCTCTTCTGGACTCCATGGTTACCTGCATGTACAGCTTACACAAAGATACATATATGCATAGATAAACAAAAAATAAATCTTTAAAAATATATCTTTAGAAAATAAATAAGCCAGTCATTATCTCATAAGTAATCATTGTTACTTGTTTATAAAATAAGAAATAGGAAAATAAACACAATAGTAGATCTATGAAAATATCAGTTTTAGTTTTTCAGGAAAATAAAACACATTTTAATAATAATGTTAGTGTTAATGTCTGTAAGTCCTATACTTTTAGTTTATGACCATGATCTCATTTAATTTTATTGAGACTGAATTGCATAGATAATCAAATGTTGATGCTTCATTTTGAGGCAAGGACACTGAAACCAATTGCCTTGCCCTAAAGTGTAAAAATAATTTAAAATAGTTAAATAAAAAAATCTTAAGAATATGTCAGTTACTTCTTTACTATATAAGATAGCATAAACGATAAGTGCAAAGTATTGAAATCATTCCTAAAGTATTTTGACACTAAAGAAAGATTTTTATAACATTAATCCATTTTTCAAATTCATTCATTTCAAATATTTCATTTAAACTCTGATTTACTATTGAGAAAATGCATTACCAATTATATTCATAATAGAAAAATAATTACTTGAATGTTCTTGCTAAGAAAAGAATGGTTATATTATAAAATCAGGCTTGTAATTTTTTTAAATTTAATTTTGAAGTCATAAAATGAAAGCAACGTGTAACACAAAGATTACTGAGCAGGAGCCAGAAATATACAAATTCTTGATCTGAATCATTAATTCATAGGGTGGCACACATCATGTGACTCCATTTCTTTTCTGTAAAATGATAAGGTTGTAAGTAAATATCTTAAGATTTCTTTCCAGCTCAAAAATTTTCTAGACACATAGGATACTACATTTTAATGCAGTACACCATTTGTGAAGTGTAAAGAAGGAATTAAGCACACGTAAGTGGTCCATGCCATAACATTTAATTGATACATACAAAAAAAACCTCATGAATCATACATAAAGCACCTGATGATTTATAGTTGCTTTATGGAGAACAGAGTTTATGAATTTGCTGAATCTTGTTCCATGGGTCATCTACAGATAAAGGGAATGCAGACCCAGTAAGTTCCTCATTAATACATATCAACTTGTAAGAGGAAAATAAAGTGCATTTCTTTTAACATTGCAATTAACTATATAAATCTTAATGAATATTAGTGCTGAAGTATCCAAGCAATTTACCTTTTTCCCATAAGCTTCACCTTGAAAGGATTTGGTTTAGATCTCAATGAATTAAAGTACTGAACCTCAGAGTTGCCTGAATATGTCTACTTCTCAATTATTTTACCTTTGGTTAGATGTTTGGGGAACTAATCATTTTGAAACTCTGATATTTTGCTTCCATCTGTCTTTTCATTGCATTTATAGTCATAAAGAAGCTTTACCTGGAGTTCCAAGTATGTTGACATTATTAAATACTATGAGATAAAGGTATTTCATGTTGTGGAAATAATCTCACACTCAGATTTTTTTTGTGATGTGTGTGTGGTGTGAATACCTGTGTGATATAAGCAGTGTCTGTGTAAGGCTGTTGAACTGGTAGAAGTGTCCATGGCCTAGCAGTTAAGCATCCCAATGTGGCCAGGCCAACCCACAGCTCTGCCCACACCCTCCTCCATCCCTTAGGCCTTGGTTTATGGATATCATGCTGCCTTTGCCTCTGAGCAGACACTTCCTTCTCTCAAGGGAAGAACTCTTGGGCTTCCTCCAAGGTCCCTGCACTATGGGCTCCAAGTTACCAGCACTCTGCCTCTGCCCTCTCCATTCACAGATAGGGGTGTGATGTGGCCCAACTCAGGTCTTTGGAAGAGAGCGTATGCATCCTGGGGCATGGAGATGCTGCTGAGCCCAGGGCCACATTTGACCTGCTGAGGCCCCAGTTACCCAAATGAAGTCCAAGAACAGTGAGATCAACAGGAGGCCAGAGGGGTGTTCCTGTGAGTTCTCTTCCTATGAGGGTCTCTGCTAACCCTTGATGCTGCTAGACCTTTAGGTGGCCATGGGAAAAATGTTCATGAGCCAATAATTCTGTTAGTTTTTACTTATCATGCCATAGTAGTGTGAATGTAATTGGCCCCCTTAAGCTCACAGGAAGTGACATTATTAGGAAGTGTGGCCTTATTAGAGGAAGTGTGTCACTGTGTCACTGGGGATGGGAGTGGGCTTTGAGGTTTCCTATGCTCGAGCTACACCCAGTGTCTCAGTTCACTTTCTGTTGCCTGAGGATCAAGATGTAGGACTCTCAGCAGCTCCTTCTCCAACACCATGTCTGCCCGTATGCTACTATTTCTTACCATGATGATAATGGACTAAATCTCTGAAACTGTAAGCCACTTAATTAAATGCTTTTCTTTTTTATTTTATTTTATTTTACAATACCATTTAGTTCCACATATCAGCCATGGATTCCCTTGTTCTCCCCCCTCCCGCTCTCCTCCCCTTACCCCCAGCCCACACCCCATTCCCACCTCCTCCAGGGCAAAGCTTCCCCCAGGACTGAGATCAACTTGGTAGACTCAGTCCAGGCAGGGCCAGTCCCCTCCTCCCAGACCGAGCCAAGCGACCCTGCATAAGCCCCAGGTTTCAAACAGCCAACTCATGCAATGAGCACAGGACCTGGTCCCATTGCCTGGATGCCTCCCAAACAGATCAAGCCAATCAACTGTCTCACCCATTCAGAGGGCCTGATCCAGTTGGGGGCCCTTCAGCCATTGGTTCATAGTTGATGTATTTCCATTCATTTGGCTATTTGTCCCTGTGCTTTATCCAACCTTGGTCTCAACAATTCTCGCTCATATAGACCCTCTTCTTTCTCGCTAATTGGACTCCCGGAGCTCCACCCAGGGCCTAGCTGTGAATCTCTGCTATGACCAAACACCCTAATTGTCGTGCTAGAAACCCCATCCAATGACTGAGGGATCTGGAAGCAGAGATTCACAATCAGATTTAACCCAAGTGCAAATAATTATCCTACTATAAACACATACTGAAAGTATTGTGTATGAATAAGAAAGGATTGAATTATAATCTAATAAAAGAATCTGTAGAAATCTGTTACTTTTATGAAAATTGCCCAAAATTATAAGGCAAACATGATGTTATGGAAATGAGGTTAAAGAAAAGGGAAAACATTTCTATTAATATGTAAATAATTAATTATGTATCTCAGGATACTTACCAAACCTGCTTCTAGAGACTGAAGAGATGACTCAGGAGTTAATAGTCCATGCTGTTTTTTCAGAAAACCCATGCGACAACTCACAATTATCTCTAAAACCAGATCCAGGAGATCCAAAGCCCCCTTAAGTCCTCTGTGGGCACCAGGTATGTGATGGTTGGGCATAAAGGCATGCAGGCAAACACTCATACACATAAGATAAAAATATATGTGTTGATTTTAATTGGTAGTACTCTTAACTGTGATGGGTATTTGGTCATGCTGTACAGAGGGTGGTCTAATACAAGGAGTGATCAGATGCCAAGACAGACTGCATAAACTGCTAATTCTCAACAACAGTGGTATTTTTCCTGAGGCTTACTTCTTCTTGTAAGATCTACAGTGGTATTCATGTCCCCTAGACAAACTCCCAAATGTCTCCTGACATTGCCAAATGTGTTGGAGAAAGTAAAATCGCCCTCCCCCACTACACACACACACACAAGAATCATGGACAAAAAAAATTAAAAAGAAAAAGAGAGAAAGAGAGACTTCAGGAATCTGGGTTTTCATTCTGAGAGAAATCCTCTTATTTAATGTGTTTAATTTAGCCAATGGGTGGCCACTCATACTTGGGGAGTTACAATGGTAATGGCAGTCCAAGAGCGTTTTGGAATGTACTGGTATGCTTCTGCTTACTGCTGCTCCCCGTGAGTCTGAGATTATAAATGAGAGTGGTGCCCTTATTTATTTTGAATTTGCCTTTGCTTTGACACCATCCATAAAAAAGCACCGTGGAAAGCCTTCAGATTTCAGGCCAGTAACTCTCACTTGCATACCTAACAGATTGGTACAATATATAACATAGAGTGGTTCATTGCACACTTAAGGAAGCATAACCAACATGGATGTGAGTGGGAACAGGGGCACACCAACATTATTATTCTAAAGATAAATTATATAAATCTTTCCTCACCAGGGTTCTCCACTAGGATAAATAACTTTACAGAAAAGAAATAAATGAATTGCTGCCACATTCCAAGTTTTCTGAGCTGTTGTGAGGTATAAACAAGGAACTGACTTTTCCACTATTGTTAGCAAACACATTACTTCCATGTCAGACCTGAAAGTAATGTGTCATGAGTTTTCATGGATACACATTTATGATGGGAAATGAAAACAAAGAAGAGATAATTTACCGTATTGACTGAATGGAAAATTCTTTGCGGTCGAGTAAATATAAATAAGTACTTTGCCTTTTCTTTGTCTTCTCCTGTAATTAAAGAATATTATATGGAATATTCAGGTTTTCAGATGATATTGGGCTCTTCTGAGGAGAAACTAATTTATGGAAATAAGTTGTGAATAGATGGTACTTGCAAGGATGTAAGAAAGGACTGGGAAATAGCCGTCAAGCCTGTTACTGTCATTATTTAGTACTATTTTTAAGAATTGGTCTAAAGAATTCCTATGAAATAATGTTCAGTTTTCCATTTTCACAATGAAGGAGAGTTAAAGTGATTTTAAGAAATTGAAATTATTGGAAAAACAATTCCTAAAGACAGAATACATCAAGAAGTTATTTTTTTTAAATGAATAGGCTATAGATACCAGTAACAACACCATGCTTATAATTAAAGATAACATTATCCAACTCTTCAAGTGAATTTTAATATATCTACACATGTAAGGCTTTGTTCTTTTTTTTTGTTGTTGTTGTTTTTTAGAGACAGGGTTTCTCTGTGTAGCTTTGCGCCTTTCCTGGAACTCGCTTGGGAGACCAGGCTGGCCTCGAACTCACAGACATCCGCCTGCCTCTGCCTCCCGAGTGCTGGGATTAAAGGCATGCGTCACCACTGCCCGGCAAGCTTTGTTCTTATAACATTCTTTCAAAAATATACCATGAAAGTTAAAGTTTTTTTGCAAAGCAATTAACATAACCAATAAATTTAAGTGTATGTATATAAAGAGACTATAATAAAAAACCTTTTTACTTCAAAGCAGAGTGTATTCATTAAATATAAGTTCTTGAAAAGTATGAATATTATGGACATGAATATTTAAAAACATGTCCATAATAAACTAGCAGAAAGTCATTATTGCATGAATGATATAACAAAAGAAAAGAATACCATGAGTTAACTTTATATCTGCTGTATCATGCAACCTGGTATATGTTCTAAGGTAATACATGCCAAATGTCTATTAAGAGTTACTAATATAAATATGTTGTATTTGTACTTACCATGAACTCACTGTATTTCACAATAGGAACAAAAAACATGGTCTCTCACTGATCAGACTGAGATATTTGAAAATAAATGATATATTATTTATAATGCTTAGCTAAATAGCAAACTGTAAAGCTGAGAGGGGCTGCCTTGTGATTGTCTATAATTTGGAAGTTGATTGTATCAGAGGTAGATTATTCCATTGAAGGTCTTTTTTTCTATTCATCCAACCCATTTGGAAGTCTCCTCTCACACTGATTCTAAGATTAGCTTTGAAAATGTTGTTGACCAACAGGACAGGGGCAACATAACATAAGATATTAAATGTTCTTTGGATAGAAAGAGGTGCTGTTTTCCACTACAGATCCTTCCACTACCATGAAAATAAGCATCCATTACAGAAAGAAAACATGTGGTCTTACCAGCTCTTGTGTGTCAGCACAAACCAAAAATAGCAAGGCTTTGGAGTTAACACTAAACTTTTTACTAGAAAGTGAGTATTGATAGAGTGTATAGTCAGTTGAAGCTCAGCCAGTTTGCCTTGACTCACAGTGTCCAATGTTCCCATTGAAGCATGTGCTAAAGAGATGATTTTTTTAACCTTGTGTTTTGTTTTACATAAAAGCTATCGATTTTAGATTTTTGCTACCTACATTCCAGGTACACTAGATCCAAAGCTTTTGAATTTTATCACTCATAGAAGAATAATACCTTTTTTAAATAAGATATTTTATTCATTCATTTTTGATAAACATATTTTGGTAATTTTGGTAACATATTTTGATAATACTTCTCCCAGAACTAAGCCCCTGTCTACAACCTCCTTGTGATGAAAGTTGTTTTGTTGTTGTTATTGTTTGTTTGTTTGTTTGTTTTTACAGAAGACACTCTCTTGTAGCAGATGTCTAGGACTCCTGACTCTTAGTGTCTTCCTAACTCTTTTGCTGAGATGTTCCCTGAGCCTTCTATGTAGGGGTTGTATAGTAGATATATCAATTGGGGTTGAGCATCACATGGATATTTGTCCTCGATATTTTGATTGTAGTTTTCTGTAGTGATCATTATCTGCTACAAAAGAAGCTTCTTTGATGAGGAATGAGAAATACATCCAGATCAGTGAGTATTAAAAATGTAGTTAAAGATTACAATAGCTCAGGAATGTAGCATTAGTAGACTCTCCTCTAGGTTCCATGGCTCCCATCCATGTGTAGCTGGCTGGGTTTATAATACTAGGAATGAATTCTAATTAGGTGACCACTGGTTACTGCCAGGATATAAGTGTCACTACCGTTCCTTTGGGAATATCTTGCCATCCTGGTCATCATTGTGATTTCTAGTCATTGTATATATAGCTCACAGATCTGTTGTCATTACTGAGCAATAGTACTCAGGGAGGAGGTTTACAATTCAGTACCAACTGTATTCCTCCGAGTCCTGTGTGTCTGAAGTGGGCGATACCTTCAGCAATAGGGTAGTCATGCATGTTTCTGGAAGAGAATTCAGGGCAATGGCAATATAAGAATAAACATCATAGGCTTCGTTGAGAAAATAATGAGATGACACATAAGAGAGTTCTTTAAATCGTTAAGACAGTTTTAGATAAAAGACAATGTGAACTTAGCACTCCCTACTATTAAGCTCTAAGAATAATCAAATCTTCTAAGCATAAGTTAAAAGTCATAAAAATGGACTGTGTAAAAGTTGAAAGGCGAACTTGGATTGGAATGGAACCTCAGGATTTTTAGAATAATAAATAGTAAGGTGAATATCTCAGATTTTCTCTTAAATTTTCATATAATTTACCTAAGGTACCTGAACAAGCTTTGATCTGAAACATCATCAATTCTGAGGCTCAAAAGGGAAACATGAAAATGTTAGTTTTCTGGGAAAAGGATTAAAAGGGGCAGCTATACCCAGATTCCATGTGAGCAGTATCAGATATAAAAATAGAGAGGCAGTGGTACCGGGGAGATGGAGAACAGGTCATCCTCCCCAGAAAATAGCCCAAGAAAGCATTTAGATTAACAGGGGGATATTAACAAAAATTACTAGGCATTTTTTAAAAATCCAGAAACACACACACACACACACACACACACACACACACACACACACAAACACACTCACGCATGCACGCGCGCGCGCTCACACGCACACATGCATTGAAAGAGGTCTGAAAACTAAGTTCCTGCTGGATATATCACAGAAAAGTAGGTTATAATTTATGTCAGAAACTTAAAAACTACTGAAATAAGGTCAAGGGTTATCTTTTATCCTTATATTTACAATGTGCGGGATATAATCATTACTCATTATCATACCAAGAATCAAGAAATAAGAAACAATTATAGCTGATGAGTTAGTCATTGAAAGTATCTGACAATGACTTTGAAACACTTATAATAAAGTAGTTTCAGTGGGTAATGAATCAAATGAAAGAAATAACTAGAAAATATTAGCAAAGTCAGGGTAATGATGATAAATCACCACATAGAAATTAAAGGACTGAAAAGTATACTAACTGTTATAGAAAACTCACTGGATAGATTCATGAGAATTATGGAGTTAAAGGGGAAGAGGAAAGAGACTGCTGGACAGAACAATGGCATTTACTCAATATGCTTGAAAAGAGAAAATAGAAGCACACACCTTCCTTTCTACCGCCGAAGGAATAGACTCTAGAAAACTGGAATCATAAGACATAGTGTGGCCTGCCTGTTTCACTGCTGGCTACTTACCTGAAAGACTCTAAGAGAACATCCTGCAATAAGCCTCACACATTTGTTTTATTGCAATGTTATTATCATGAACTTAATTATAAAACTAATATGTGTTGGCTGTGCATCAACAGAAAAATGGGTAAAGAAAATATGTTATGCATACATAGTATAATTCTCAGCCATAAGATTGACATTGTGCCCATTTCAAAGAAAATAAAAGAAATTGGAGGTAAATGAGGTAAGCCAGTCTCAAAACAAGAGAATACCTCCTGTTTTATCTCGTGTGTGGGTCCTACATTTTCTATAGGTACATGTATAGATGATGTTTAAGGAGATGGAAACTATCTAGGGGCACAAAGAAGGCTGCCTAAAGAGGTCAGGGATGAGAAATTCCGGGGAGACTGGTAAAAGCATGGCTTCCTTTAATCCAGTATAATAAAATAAAAATATTTTTAAAAGAAAAAAAAATAGGGGTTGGGGATTTAGCTCAGTGGTAGAGCGCTTGTCTAGCAAATGCAAGGCCCTGGGTTTGGTCCTGAGCTCTGAAAAAAAATAAGAAAAAGAAAAAATAGTATTTATATGACTGGATTTCCAGAAAGAGGAAAAGTAACCTTATCTAAAGAAGTTATTCAAGAAAGTAATGGATAGTACTCATGCATAAGGTACAGTTCAGAAGGCTACAAAAACGTGTCTGCACTGAGCATACACAGTTTCTTTGTCATCTTAGCAATCCGTAGAACAAGACAAGATAAAAAAAAAAACCATTCACCCAGAATTTACATAATCTGACCTATTAGATGTACTTAAGATGTTTTAAAGAATACTGGAAGACACATGTAGGTTGTAGACAACAGCATAAAATTTTCTGAGAGATTTGACTTTATGGAAATTCAGTACCCATTGGGAAAGTGTCCTAAAACAAATTACCTAAGGACATGGGAGTATGGATATGTAATAGTAGACTTACTAATATTAGGATTAATCTTTTGAGAAATTAAAAGATTACAAAATAACCTATGATGAAACACTATGTGGCCTTGAAAATAATATTTTAGTTTTCCTCCAATGAGTTGGCACTCATTTTAAAGTAGTACCATTGTCTGTGATGGGGATGTGTGGGATCTATCCCGGTGAAGCAGTCAGTAATTATATGCATTCAGTCATCCTGTGGGAGGTGGTTATTATATTATCTTTTTGGGAAATTCTTATGACCCAGTATTTGTGTGGCCCATCCAATTCCTAATATCCACAGATGTGTACTGCAGAACATTTTGAAAGAACTTAACTCTATGCCAAGATAGATACCAGAACAGGAACATATTTGTACTAAAGAAAATGTATTATAATTTTTAAAAGTAGTGTTTGGAAAGATGATCTTGTGAGTAGAGAACTTGCTGTGCAAGCTGAGGATCTGCATGTGGAGCCTGAAAATCCCATTGAAGAAGCCAGATGATGCCATGACCCAGCAGTATTGACTGGTGGAGACGAAATAATTGCCGATGCTTGTTAGTCACCAGCCTAGTTCTAGGTATAGTAAGTGACCTTGTCTCATAAGGATAGTCTGGAAAGTGAAGGAGCAGGATTTCTAATGCCATTCTCTCATTTCTTCAGGCACAGACAAGGGCATGCACTAAAACTCTAACTACATTAGAAACACAAATACACACATACACACATATGTGCACACACACAAGTAATGAATACCTATTTACTTTAGTTGGAATGAATAAAATGAATTGTAATAAATGTGTAAAAGGAAACATTTATTATTTTAAGCACATCTAAAATAATGTATTATTAACAGAGATACATATAGTTCCAGAGAGAAAATCTGTGAAAATACAAGTATGTAAATTACTTTTAATGTTATAATACATCCTAAATTCAGTAACTCTACAGATGGAAAAATGAATCATGATTGAGGATGGGAGCCAAAGATCAATTTTGCCTCATCTATAACATTTTAATTTATTCAAACAGAATATATTAGCATACGACTTGTATATTTTTAAAGAAGTATTCACATACAATGTAAACAGTTTTCAATCATATTCAAATACAAGTTTCAAAGAGCTAAAAAAACTTTAAAGTCTTAAATATTAGTTACAATTTTAAGCCAAGCATTTGAGTAGTTCTTGCTGTGAGATGATGCTTTCATACACTGGTTTAATAAAATGCTGCTTGGCCAGTAGCCAAGTAGGAAGTATAGACAGGATAAGCAGACAAGGAGAATATTGGGAAGAGGAAGGCTGGGTGAGGAGACACCAGCCCTCTGTCCAGGGAACAGCTTGTAAGGGCATACAGGTAAAGCCACGGAACACATGGCAACATATAGACTGACAAAAACGGACTGAGTTTAAATGTAAGAGCTAGTCAATGATAGGCCGAAGCTAATGGTCTAGCAGTTTTAATTAATATAAGCCTCTGTGTTTACTTGGGTCTGAGTGGCTGTGGACCTGGCAGAACATAGAAAAACTTCAGCTACAAGTTCTAAATCCCTCTCCATTTTCAAAACATAGTTGTCTTGAGAGATGGTTACAGCCAGAGTCCAGGTCATTTTTAGGAAGGCCCTTCTATTCCTGTAGGGGTTGCCATGGGCATAGTTCTCATGGTCAACTCAGGAATGTAATGTTAATGAAGAGTAAGGTTTTACACAGAGGAACTGGTTGCAAGAAGCCAGAAAAGAGGGCAGTGAGTCAAAGGCCAGAAGAGCAGGTAAATGCAGCTTATGAATGAACTGAAAGTGACAGGTTGCCAAAGAAATTGAATCACGTGGTACGGAACAGCAAGATCCAGAGTCAGGCAGGGTTCGTTGCAGTGTAACTTACAAGCATGACTCACCACAATATGTGGCAGCTGCCAAAAGGACGTTGTGTAATTATAAGTAGATTATAGTAATTTTCTTGATTCTATCATTTGCTTTCTTTGGGAGATGTTAGGATTTTTATTGTAGCCTTGGTGGTTTGACATTCTGTTAATAAGAATATTTTTCATCCCAACAAGTTTGACTTTTCATTTTGCCTTGATTTTATAAATCCTAGCAATTATGAGTTCTCTCAAAATATCATACATTATCTATTTCAACACTTGCTATTATTTGTTTTCTATTATCCTTTTGGCACTCCAGTGAAATAAGTTTTGGGAGAATCTGAATGTGTTCCCCAAGTCTTCTAACTTTGTTGGCATTGTTTCTTTATTTTCTAGCTTTTCAATTCATTCTGCTCTTATTGTTCATTTTACATGTTACCTTCTATATTTCAATGACTTCATTGTTCATCCATATGATTCTGGTAAGTTGTTCCTTACATACATTTTGATTTGTAACTGAATAAGACATCATCACTAATTATTTTAAAATATTGTTCCCTCTTCTTTGTTTTCATATCCATACTATATTCTGTATGTTTTCTCCTTTATGGCACCAACATTCTAGAAGTTCTGAGGAAAATTGTGATCTGTCTTGTTACTTGAGATTCCATTTTACATCTCCTTTTTTATTCTTAGTACAACTCATAAACTCTAACCATGGCCCAAAATTTTGTCATTTATTGTAAAAATGACATTATCCTATGTATTATCATATATGTGAACTAGCTACTGAACAAACATCCCCTTTCTGTAGTACCATTCATTGCTTTCCAACATTAACGTCAGATATGTTACAGGACTCACTCATCAGACAAAAATTATGAATAGACTGCTCCATCTTGGAAGCATCTATCATTTTGACCTATCTTAAGAAGTATGTTAACAAATGTTTGTCCCTTCAATTTCTGTCTGCCTATTAGTCAGTGATTGTTCATCTTGTCTAAAAACCAAAAATTAACTTTCCTTTTTTTGTTGTTACTTTTAGGGTTAGTGTGCCATGAAACTAAATTGTTACTTTTCCATATAGCAACTGAAGTTTGTTTTTCATCCTGGAAATAAGTCTATTACCTAATCTCTCTTAATCTTAAAAGCAGTGGCAAAAGGGGTCTCAAACCTTTTAGAGTTTCTTCAAAATTCTTGAGGTGACACATGTATATATATGAAATTCTAAAATTAAATATAAAGTTCAACTTAGTAATTTCACTTCTGGGAATTCAACCAATTTTTTTAATAATTGTACAACTAATGTATGATTATTTAATTACATTTATTTCAGTATTATTTGAAGTAGAAAAGTACTTCCTTCAAAATGGTTGATTGTATATTGATCTGTTTTTATTTTGAAATATAATGTAGCTGTTCTAAAGAATGGAGGATGTCTGACTTCTGGCTCAGCTAATAGTTTCTCTCTAAGTCAGAATATCATGTGATTGAATAGTCTATGGCGTATAAAAATACAAGCCATTCGTGGTCAATATTACTAATGTGATCTGTTTTAGCAATCAAACACCCCTTGATTACTCTAATTTGGTTGGTCTTCACTGATTTCCACATGAGGAATAAACAACATTGCCTACAAATGTAAAATAGTATATATTAAGTTATTTATTTTAAATATATAACAAAAGGCTTCCTGTAAGATTTATTAAGAAGGATACCCTGTATTGGGGGATATTAGCATCTGTTTGTTTTATGATTCAAATGATTCAATTCAGAAGAAGAGACCAAAATATTAGCATTGATATACTTATTTTGAGTCATGTAACAATCAATTGCAATAGTCTTACTGAATAAATCATCCATAAAGATACTTGAAATACTCAGCATTAGGACTATTTCAGGAGACATCTGTAGCATGAATCTTAAAGAGTCTTATTAATAAAATCAAACCTGAAGCCAGGTATTGGGGTGAATGCTAGAAGATCAGAGAAGCAGAACAAGCCACAGCCACCTCACCTTGCCAGTTCCTCAGCTGATTCTGTTTCCTCAGACTGGAAGGCTCTGAGTCCTCATCCAAATGGATCTCAGCTGAACTGCTGCTTAAAAGCCTGAAAGCTTAACCAGCCAAAAGCTTCTAGTTCCTGGTCTTCATGCCTTACATACCTTTCTGCTATCTTCCATCACTCCCTGGGATTAAAGGCTCACTTCTTGGGATTAAAGGCATGTGTCACCATGCCTGGCTATTTCCAATGTGGCCTCAAACTCACAGAGATCCAGAGGGAATGCTAGGATTAAAGGTGTGTGCTACCACTGCCTATCCTCTGTGTTTAATATTGTGCCTGATCTGTTCTGTGACCCCAGATAAGTTTATTAGCATGCACAATATTTTGAGGAACACAATACCACCACAGACATCTGAAAATTTCTCTACTGTCTGAATGGAAATTCCACAACTAAATGTCTTCAAAAGCATTACAAAATAATGTAATGTTGAACAACAAATGTTTGGCTTAGTGAGAATTTTTTCCTTGCTTACCTGCTGTCTTTTAAATATTCACCCCCATGTTTTATTCTCAAATTAGACCTGGATATTATACTCTAGTTCTATCTTAAGTATTTCTGTATCCAGAGGAACAAAGAAAGTTTCTTACCAGTTTCTTCCTGATGGACCTTCCCATGCCTTTAATTCCCAGCTATTAACCTGGGAGACCCATGTTCCCAGTTACTTTGTGTTCTTTAGGACGCTACAGGTTTAGTCATGTGTAGACATTCTTAAAAAGATATTTAAGATTTTTTTTGTGCTGAACAATGTTTGGAAATATTTTCATTGCTTGTGGCTAAAAGATGACTAGAAAATCAAACAGACAATCCACTGGGTTATTCAAATATTCCCTTAAAACCATCTTTGCTTAGGGGTGAAAGACAACATGGGAGTGTGAACTTTAATAGGACCTGGTATTTTTCTGTTAAGGTGAGAAAACATAGCCATAACTTAGTGAACTAGAAAACCCCGAACCACTTCAAAAGATCCTTAGAAACTGTTGATAATGGAAAATGTATAATTATAGCAAAATAAGTGCAGTAAATTAACATAAAATCCATTTCGGGTAAATTATTTCAAAAGTTTGTAAGTCCACCCTCCTCTGAAGAAGCAAACTATGTACATGAATAAGAAACCATGCACACTGTAGAGAATATAAGAAGGAAAGAAATTGGTTTATTTTTTACTCAAAGCTGTGTGATTTGTCTTTTTGCTTATGTATGTATCTTGTAAGCTGAAGATAACTCTGGAATGAGTGGAATGAAAGAACCTATGTATTAAAAAAAGTATCAGCCTAAAGGTTTATATAAATTTGTCTGATCATTTTTAGGTAGGGAAACTCACATCAGAAATAACTACTTTGACATACAGCCAGTGCTTGATTAGTCTCTGCAGACATATAAATTTCTACCCCTTCCCAAAATAGTGTGGAAAGACAGCTTATGTATAGAATTTTGATCACTATGGGGTTCAATTTCAAAGAATAAAAGAGCAAGGAAAAGAAGAAGAATAAGGGTTTAGGATGTAGTTCAGTGGTTGAGCATATACATTCATGTGAAAATCCCTGATTAAAATGGCCAGTACAGTACTGGGGGTCGGTGGTAGGCAACATGATTAAAGACCTTCAAAATCCTGCCATAATGCTTTCTTATGGCTATGCAGCATTCCGTCTCTCAAAAGTATTTATTCTAGAGCTGGATGCTTTTTTTCTTTCTTCTTTCTTTAATAGACTGTTTGGGTTGATTATTATTTAGATGTTGATGGGGATAGGAAAAGTGATTGTTTGAAATGGATATGTTACAAAGATTCTGAATTTAACTTTTGTTTAATTCTATTTCAGTTTAATCTATGCTTTCCTGTGTAATTTATTGTCATGGTAACTGCATGCTTATCTAAATGGAAAAGATGCAATATTTAACTGAATATAAACTTGTCATGATAGAAAACTTTCCAATGACAAGTTAATATGTAAGCAAGCATTCACATATATGGTATAATAAAACTAATAAACTTAAGTTATCAAGTAATCAATAATACATCCCCATTTTTATTTAAAAAATCATGTGTTTTATATAATAGGATTCATGCATAATTTATTTATAAACATGTAAAGGTTAAGGAGATGTCTCAGTACATAAAGTTATTGCTGCTCAAAAGTGGTTACCTGAGTTTGAATCTCTGACATCTGTGTTAAAATCCAGTGAGTGGCACATGTTTGCAATTCCAAAACCAGGAAGGAGAGACAGGAAGATATCTGAGACTTGGTGGCCAGTCAATCTAACTAAAATCAGGACCTATAGGTTAAATAAGCAACCTCAAAAACATGAGGCTGAGACAGATTGAGGAAGGCAATTAGCATAGACCTCTTATCTCCACACACAGCCATACAAATGTATGTTCATATGTGCACATATATACACACATGAAAAACAAGCATTTAAAAAAGTACTTCAAAAATACAACATGCATCAGAAAGAAAGTGAACGATTATATTCTATGGGCAAACATACTCTTAATGAGATTTTCACATATTTCTTTTAGCATTGATAACTATTCATTCATTTAGATTTGTTTATTAAATGTTAAGATCAGTTGGCTGGTATATGAGAACACTTATATCATAGCACCCCCACATTCATAATGTGGTGACTTCACACATCATGTCACCAAAGGATGCTGCTGAAGTCCCTACCTTACAGGCTGGTTCAGGTCAAGGAAAATAAGAAAGGATACTGGGCAGTGACATCTGTTCCTTTTGTGAGAAAAGCAAATATTTTCCTAACAGGTTCCTTTTTCAATTTTGCTGGAATTTAATTTTTGCTTTTACTGTATGTATTTGTATTTATGTCTCTTTATTAAACACAAAATATTATTAATGGATATTCTATCTCTCTACCATATTCTGAAAGTTAAGAAAAGGAACATTAACTTCACCAGTTTTAGTGTATGCTTGCTTGTTTTTATGGTGATGTTTGTAGAAGTAGTGGTGTTGTTTCTTTCATTCTGTCTAGGAAATATAGAGTACAGTAAATTCCAAAAATTATGTGAAATTTTTATATATAGTAAAATGAATTGCTGAATGTATATGTACATATGTATTCATATATACAAACTTTATGGGTATTACAATAGTTATCAAGATTTGAAGTTCAAAATGTACATCAGTACATTTGGTTGGTTTATTCTGAAAGCTGCTGTAAGATAATGTTTTTGTACACTGGTTTAATAAATGGTGATTGGCCAATAGCCAGGCAGGAAGTATAGGTGGGATAAGCAGACAAAGAGAATTCTGGGAAGAGGAAGGTTGAGTGAGGAGACACCAGCCTGCTGTCCAGGAAGCAGCATGTAATGGCACACAGGTAAAGCCACAGAACACGTGGCAACATATAGATTAACAGAAATGGGCTGAGTTTAAGTGTAAGAGCTAGTCAGTAATGAGCCTGAGCTAATGGCCAAGCAGTTTTAATTAAGATAAGCCTCTACGTGTTTACTTGGTTCTGAATGGCCGCGGATCAGGTGAGGCACAGGAAAACTTATAGCTACAGAAGGCTGTGAGAAGTGAGTGTGTCCCAGGCTTCTCTTTGGCATAGTGATGGCCATCTTTTTTTTGTTGTTGTTGTTGTTTCTCCTAATCATTTTCCCTCTAAATGTATTTCTACATAGAAAGCCCCCCTCATGTAAGGACACCAACAAAATGGATTAAACTCAGCCCTCGTGTGGACACATTCTGTCATTTTTGCAAATAATCTCTAAATCACATTTAGAGGTACTGGGGATTAACAATTCAATATGGGAATCTCGTAAGCGATACCATTTGACCTGTAATGGGTATGG
This sequence comes from Peromyscus aztecus, assembly GCA_902168405.1. NCBI lineage: Eukaryota > Metazoa > Chordata > Mammalia > Rodentia > Cricetidae > Peromyscus > Peromyscus aztecus. Next base: position 15,311 of record CABHPQ010170503.1, on the reverse strand, counting down.
TTCTGTAGGATATGTATAAATTATTTAGTTATATCCTTATAGAAACAAGAACTACAGCATTTACTAACCAGTGCAGTTAAAACCACAAGCTAACCACATATGGCTTAGGATACTTATGTATGTGACCAAATATAATATTTTAAACTTCCTTAAAACATTTTGAGATTTTGTGTGATTGTGACTTTTTTTGGTAACTTGATTGTGTGTTTCTTGGGGTTTGAATTTTATAGACAACAGCAGTATATTTTGTTGTCCTGCACAATAAATGTATGTATGCTCTGGCTATTTGTGCATATTTGTGGCTTTTTAATCTTTAGTGGTGTATGGCTTCCAGGGTACTCTCTTCCAAATGAAAGCTGCCTACTTGCAACATTCTCAAAGACTACTTGAATAAGGACTTGAGATAAATCCTGAACTTTGGCATTATACACAGACTGGATAATGAAGGATATAGTTACTTTTCCTAGAATTTGACAATTAACCTAAAATTTTTCTTTTCAGAATAAAGATACCTTCGCCCATACCCAGCTGGAAGCAATTTTAAGAATACAACGCCCACATTCCCAAAGAGGTGGTGTCGGACGGGTGGTTTTTTGGTTTTTTCATGGGTTTTGGGTCTGGGATAATTTTCATTGTTTAGAGGGGTTGGTTACAATTGGTTATCAAGGGTTAGGAAAAGGGTTAAGCAAAGGAGGTAGATTTAAAGTTCTTGTTTAAAAAAAAAAGAAAGAAAGAAAAGGAAAAAGACAATTACTAGTTTTAAATACTTTACATTGGATTGGATTGTTTTATATTATATACAAATTATATATATATTGAAATTGATATTGTTAGGAAATGCTATATGTATATTTCTAATTGTACTTATACCATTCATTTAACAATGTAATGCAAATTGCTGATTCTTGAATGTTATTATTACCAACTATTAAGATATAAAGAAATTAAAGTTAGTAGTTAGACATTACAATAGAACTTGTAGTCATATTAGATATGTTTTCTAGATTGAGCAGATATATTTTAGATAGACAGGTCATCTTCAAACCCTTCAGAGATCTACAGAAAATGGCATTTAAAATGTTTTAATAACTTAGAAAATTTTTCTTTTTTGTTATGACTATGAGACATGTCGGCTCCTGGCAGTACCAATCTACTTCAGAGAGAATATGGGCATTGAAGAAACTGCATATGGAGTTAACTTTCATTGTGGCAAATGTTAGCCACTGGACAACAAAGTATCCTTGAATCAACTGCTGACAACAGGACAAAATGGACAGACAGAAATGAAACAAAGGACTACTGATTCTTGCCAAAACAAGTGTGGTTATGGCTTTATCAAAAGGCATCTTCTGAGGCCAGGAGAATATGGCACCATCCCTGAAGTGGCATTTGCAATCCGGAAAAGGTACAGTGCCCTTTCCTTCGAAGGCAGCTGAACAGGCAGTGGGCCGATGGCTTCTGATGTGCAATGGAACAACAGCTGAAACAGTTATTCTTGAAGAGTAACTAAGCTCATGCCTCTCAATAACAGACTGGCATTTAATAGAGTGATGTGGAGAAGAACGGGATGCTGAGATGAAGCCACATGTACATGGTCAAGAAGAATGGACAGCTGAATTCAAAAACCATCAACAATTTTCAGAATTTAAAATCCTGAATCAGGACATGACACTAGTGGAATTCAGGTGTTTCTGGTACATGGACTGCTCTCACCCAAGGTGAGGTTGAACTGTTGACCTTGTGTACATCCTACTTCACAAATGAGTCTTTCAGATACGCTAAGCCTATAAGCCTATAGGATTATGCCCCAACACTGCGGAGAAACCTCAGGTGACTGTCCAGGCAGCTGGCTGTTTCTGTCAACTCACAATTTTTTTGGAAGCTGCTGCTTGCATGCACTTCCTGTTTTTATTTTTGTTAGGTAATATTATTTCCTTCTTGGATCTCTGAGGGAGTTGAAGATTAGTTAGTTATAGTTGAAGATTAGTTAGTTATATTTAAAGATTAATTAATTATAATTGAAGATTAGTTAGGATAGAAAGGAATTAGGTACATTTTGGACTTACCAAATTAGAATAAGTAATGGAATTATTTTCTCTGAATTTGTCAAATACAAATGGACTAGACATTGTTTAGGTATTCATCACTTGTATATATTGTATATAGTTATTATACTTTTGTATATAGTTTTTCTTATTAGTTACAACTTTCCTTTTTTTCTCTTTTTATTAAATTAGAAAGGGGGAAATATAGTGGTATTCTATTTGTACTGAAATGTGATTTTATGTGTATGTTAATAAATAAAGTTGCCTAGGGGTCAGAGCTATTAGCAACCATAGGGAAAGCCAGGGCGGTGGTGGCACACGCCTTTAATCCCAGCACTTGGTAAGCAGAACTAGGTAGATCTCTGTGTGTTCAAGGATACAGCCAGAATTGGAGACACACGCCCTTAATCTCAATACCAACCATAGAAGACCTTGGAGGTCTGTACAGACAGGCCGTGACGAGGCAGTCACGTAGTTGGGTTTACGACCAATGAGAAGGAAGAACAGAACTCTATTTAAAAACAAATGCACAGGAAGTAGCTCCTTTTCGGAGAGGTTTCTTGGCAGAAGAAGCTAGCCAGCAGCACGCGGGTAAGCTCCTTGCTCTGACCTCTTGGGCTTTTATCTTTACCTTGGCTCTGGGTTTCTTATTTAATAAGACGGTTGGTTACATCTACAACCAGATGTTAGATATGTTTGTGGTGTCTTGTTGAGTGAAATGCAGCAATTGTCAGTAATATTGAACCATCATGTCAATAATGATGAACAATTACAAAACATTAAGCAGCTGAAGATATATACCAGCAGGTAAGTACTTTTATTAGATTACTCAGGATATAACCACACTTGTTTCCCTTTATACATCTCCTGGTATGCTTTACTATCAAACTTTTGCTTTGTATTTAATCAGCAGGGGAGGTTGGAAAGGACTAAACCTTGTATTTTATTTTTATGACAATTTCTGTAATAAAAGCAAATATGAATCCCGATGAGTGAGATGTACCAACTCACTGTCATTTTAATTTACACTTTCCTAGTAACTAATGATGTTGAACTTTTTCTTCATGTGTTCATTGCCTTTTTGTATGTCTTCTGTGGAGAAATGTTTATTCAAGTAACTTGTGTACTTCTAAATTGGGATATTTTTCTTCGCCTTTTCAAATTCTAAGTGTTCTTTTTATAGTCTACGTACTACATTTTCATCATATACATGCTTTATAGTTCCCCCATCCTGTAGGATTTTTTTTATTCTTTTCAAAGTATACTTTGATAAGCTCATTTTGAAACTTAGATGAACTCTAGTTTACTTCTTTAATTCATTGTTTTGTTGAAAAAGTTTAAGGAAGAGTTCTTGTCATTGGACCTCTGGTACTGGACATAGAGCTTTGAACTTACTGAACAAGGACTCTGTCACTGAACTACAATAGCAGCCTATTGTATTCATAATATAGTATTCATAAGCCTATTCAAAACTAAATTTTAGTAACATAGTATAAAAATGAAACATCAGTGAGATAATTATCAGAGTTTCAGAGTATATACTAATGGAAGTACAATCTATTCTTTGCTTGAATGGACATGATTTTCATTAAGTGGATAAAAGATGTACCCTTATTAATTTAATCACATATTATTCATCAAAGTGCAGTAAGAGTAAATACTATTTTGCTCTAAAGTAAACAGCGACATGAAGTATGATATTTTTCCATGGACTCACTCATATTTAATTACGACAACTGCTCTAGGCAGTGTCGACTTGCTGATGAAAAAGATGGGATCTTTTCTTTTCTATGTTCACTGAGTTCATATTTTGATGTATATGTTTAAATGAATTCAATAAACATTAATTCAATCTTTGTAATACTTGAAAAAATAAAATTCTCCAATGACATTGAGTTGGACCATGGTGACTCATGAGGAATCTATGCTTATTATAGATTAATGTAGTAGCAGACCAGTTTAAAAAGAAAATATCCATATGAATTCCTGGAGTTATTACTTATCCATAAATTGGTCAAGAAGATGGTCATTAAACACTGTAATATTTTTAAGGATTAAAGTGAAAAATTGTGGGTAATACATGAATCTAGGTGAAAAACGTGTAAAAATAAAGTATCATTTTTATCTTCATAGAATTGTAATCTGGTAAGTGAGGATTTTCTAAAAATTTTGCTAACCAAAGCACGTGGTTAGTGAAGCATTGAATTGGGGAAGCTTCCTGATGCTGAATTTGAAGTATAAGTAGACCTTCATTTGTGATGAAACCAAACAGAAACAGAAGGTAAAAAACCATTTTAAAAAAGGAATTAAACATCTGTGTAGAAATGGAGTAATGCAGCATGGATCAGATGGTATGTGAAAACAATGTGCACTCTAAAGACCATAGCAAGAGAGCCAGACTCTATATGCTTTGTGGCTTTGAAAGCAGAATAGATCAAGTATATGGTGAATATTTTATTTCCACAGAGACTTCAACCCTGAATCTTCAGTTTGCTTAGACGCCTCTAACAATATGTCAACAGTCAGTTTTCTGTTGTGATTTGGTCTCTGAGACAAGGAGGTTAGGCTGACATGGAGACAAATGAGTAGGACACATGGGCTCCATGAAGTTTACCCATGAAGAACCACTGTTTTTCAGGGAATTGATAATAATTCAATTTCCTATGTTTACAGTGTCTACTTATCTACAAATGTACCTACTAGCTTGACCCAAATTCAATTTGTAAGAATTCCAAAATGGTTCCCCAGAGACTCCTCTGCCACACACACAGACACAACTCATCTAATTCCCTTCACTTGAGTTGTCTCAACAATAAGAATATGATGAGAAATTCTTTCATTTAATTACTACATTATATAACAAATGGTGATAGAATATTCATTATCTGATGTTGTAGCTGACTGCATAGACAGAAATTATTAAAGAACTTTGCTGCTTCTAACCTGCAGAAAACTGATAACCATGTTGTCTTCAGAGTCTATGGTGAGGACCTTAGAGTACAGCCTAGTTGACTGCAAGCAAAAACATGGATCTTTGGCTCCCATGTAGAAAAGACATGCGTCCTGAAAACTTATTGACTGACCCTGCAAATGACACTAAGCCTCAGCAAATCTTCCATAGACAGTCATATGAGCCATATGGTTATGAGTCAGTTGTTGTATTAAGCAGGAAGACTAGAGTTTTCTTCCCCTCAATAATTCCATAGTATTTTTTCCTACATCTATAAATCTTTTCCATACATGGTATTATGGATTAGATTGTGGCCCCACCCCAAAACCCAAGTACTTACAGTAAAGTCCTTATTCTAGTATTGTAGAGAATGCTTATATTTGGAGATTATGTCTTTAAAGAAACAATGTAAATAAGGTGATATAACAATGGTAGAAATTACAATGGTAGAGATTAATTAATATTAATGTCTTTATATAAGGAAATCAGAACGGAGACAACACACAGGGAGGAGTATTTAGGAAGCCACAGTGAAAAGAGAGCAATCTGTGTGCTGTGGAGACAGACCTCAAAACAAATCAACCCAATTGGCATCTTGATCTCCTTCTCTGAGTGTTCAAATTCTCACAAGACTAACTTCTGTTTCTAAAATCAGAGGTCCTTTGCTATTGTAGCACTAGTAGACTAACACAATTCTGTTTAAAAAATGACAGAAACCTATTCACCATTGGTTTTTAAAGTGTGAGTTTGAAGTCTTGAAAAGTTCAATAAACTAAGTGCTCTTATTTATATTTTGCCAAGAAAATGAGGACATTTCATTTTTAACTTGAGTAAGCACTGAATCTGTTATCCTAACTGGGACATTTTAAGAGTCTATTTAGTACTATTGATAATAGTAATGAGACGATAAGCATAAAACAAGGTCATACATGCAACAAGAAGTGTTCCAATATCCCCAATAAAGCAAGCAGTACTAGCTTCCGTAGGGTTTCTTGTCACCTTCTGCTTGAAACTGAGGAAGTGTAGTAGATTGTTAATAGAAGTTAAAGCATGTGTTGTCTCCTATTTCATTATCAATGTGAGAAGTTTTTAACTGTAGTCCCAAAGGTATTATACTTCCAATGAGCAATCAATTGACTGTGTTTAGAACTATGACTGACATTTCCTTTTTTTACTGAGCCTTGAGAAAAATTTAGCCCAATTTGATATACTGATTCAATTACAAAGATTAGCATGATGTACCATGGGCTTCTTACACTCATTGTTCTCATATATTTCCCTGTATTACTTCCCTTCCACCTTTGCCTTTTACAGATCTTGCTAGTTTGCAGTCTAGAATACAGGTTGTGGAAAGTAACAGTTATTCAACAGCATGACCCTATCACTTAATGCTGTTCAAACGATGCTTTGCTCCTCATTCCTGGCAACAATAACTACATTTAAATTCCCTGTTATTATATCACCCTGCCTCTACCCTAGATGTTTATTAGATAGACTTCCATGACTGTGTGCAGTCATGCAGTGTTAAACAGCTAGTGAAAATATGAAAAACCTAGGACCATCTGGAAGAAGCCCACATCAAATTGCAATATCTCACACATTCTTTAGTTGAAGTGAGGGAAACGTAATTTTATTCTACAGTATCAAAATCATGTAATTATGTGATTTTTTTTAAAATAAAAAGACATGTACTGGACTATAGCAACACTCTAAGCTGCCACTACTTATAATATGTCACTTGACAGAAAATACCCCAGATCAAAAAGAGTAATTCCAAACATAATGCCATGCACTGTGTGTACCACACTAAATATAGAACTTCATATTGCTTAACTTCCAATATATTACTATTAAAATTTAGGTCAGAGAGAGCAGTTCCTCAGCATGATTTGAACAGCAGTCTATCTGTGCAATTCATCCTGAGTACATATTTCCCCAAACATTTAATTTTAAAACACCGGCTGTATTTCTCAGAAATACATAGAACCCGGGTATCTAACTTGTTTGGTTCAAAATTGTGAGTAAATGAGCAATAGTATTTTGTTATGAGTCTATCTTGAGCAGTGCTAACCTACTTCTTAATTCAAGGAGACAAAGGAAAATAAATGACTCTTGCTGTATCCCTGCCTTACTACAGCAATATATCGGTACTGAGATTTCTAATATTCAGTTCATGGAGAAATTGTATGATGCTTCATATCTGAATGAGTATCCCATACTGAGAAATAGAAATAACAAGGACTGAACTGTCTTGCCTTAATATTAATATTAATATTTTAAAGCTCTAACTCATAGAATAACAGTATTTGAGATAATGACATGTTATAGTTTAATACAATGAGTTAATCAATGTAATGATGAGGAAGTGGTCAACTCATGACTAAAATCATTTGAAAACGAGGAAGAGATACCAGGGATACTGAAAGGGAAAGAAAGGTCCTCGTGAGGAGACAGCAAGAAAGCAACCGTCTACAAAACCAGGAAAGAAAATTCATGGGGAACAAATTTCATAGATATCTTGAAGTATGAGAAATAAATTTCTGGGATTTTTTTTTTTTTTTTTTAGACTCCTGGTCTGTGCAGGTTTTTTTTTTTTTTTTTTGTGTCAGCATGAACAGTCTAATATAGAAGGGAAAGAAAACTAATGAAGATTACATTTACAATGTTGTCTTTGATGATGTGCAAATTATGTTTAATACTATGCAAATTGTGTTTGAATGTTATTAACAGACTGAAGAATAGGCAGGCTGTGATTTTTTTTTTTTTTTGGTTTTTCGAGACAGGGTTTCTCTGTGTAGCTTTGTGCCTTTCCTGGAGCTCACTTGGTAGCCCAGGCTGCCCTCGAACTCACAGAGATCCCCTGGCTCAGCCTCCGGAGTGCTGGGATTGAAGATGTGCGCCACTACATTGGAACATAGACATCGAAGAATTTATCTTCACATTTTTGTCATTGAATGAGAATTCTAAACAAAAGAAAAAAGGCTGTACAAGCTTGGGGATCAAAGTTTGCTTCCCACAGCCCACATAATGGTGGAAGAAGAGAACCAGCTCACATAGTTTTCTGACTTCCTAGTCATATGTGTAAATGTACATGCAAATGTATGTGCATATATATGTGTGTGTGCATTCTTGTGGAAGAAGAAGATTGATGTCTAGTGTCTTCATTCTATCACTCTTGGCATACACACACACACACATATGCGCATGCACACACATATATATTTGAGACAAGCTCTCCCACTAAATATGAACTCATCAACTCATCAGCTATGCTGGATGGCCAATGAATATCAAGGCTCCCCCAGACTTTACCCTTCCCCTAGCACTAGGGTTATACATATTTCCAAAACTGAGATTTTGCAAGTGTAAATGGGATTTGAACTAAGGTCCTAATGCTTGCATAGTAGGCACTTTACTGACTGAGCTATCTCCCCAGCTTAAATACATACAATTTTGAATGAAAATTTCAATCTTTTCCAGAAACTCAAATCTCTATATCTTGGAAAATACTAGTAGTGTGACATATTGTGGCACCACATGTGTTTTACAGACTTCAGATACTTATTCTTTTCCTGTTGTTTTATTTATACCCTTCCTTTTTCTTAAGTCCTCTCTAAAGTGGAGATTAAATATGCATGCATCTCTCCTTATTGAAAGGATATTTTGTCAAAAAAATCCAAAAGCTTGAATTTTGATAATACCCTTTATGTCTTCATTGTGCATGAAGTTGCATTAAGCAAAATAGTGTTTTAAGAGAAGTTTTAGCAAATGTCCTCTAACTAAATGAGGAATTGTACCTAAATTGTAATATAGCCCCTCAAAGGGAAGGGGTAAAGCTAAAATAATATTCCTCGGTCATATAGTTTCAAAAGTAGGTTGGAATATGTACTTGTCTATAGTAAATAAATATTTGGTCAAACAATTATATTTTAAGCATGATTAACGCAGCTAAGATTTGAAAATAGTGCAGCTGCTGATTTTAGCTAAGAATAAACAAGAAACAAAACCCTAATAAGGTTTCCAGCTTACAGCCAGTGGATCACGAAGTCCCTGACCACAGGTCCACATTCATCTTCCATAATCTAGGTAGACTAGCATGATTGTTCTGCTTCGGCTTACATGCTGTGCTTTTCTTCTATTCTGCCTCAGGGTTTCCTCCTGTGTGCCATTAATGCAACCCATTTGTCACAGTCATATCTAAATCCAGTCAAATGATGAATTATTTGTTGAGTGAACATTCAGAACATTGTATTTTCTTACCTCTCTAATTATAACTTCCACAAAATCAGTGTTTTTTGAAATGTTGGAAAGTAAGATAAACTGAAGTGTGTCTGACTATAATTTCACAAGATAGTCATAAATAACTTAAAGATAAAATAACCCACCATTATGATTTGGGTTTGAAATCAAGAACAGAATTTCACTGGTGTTCATTAGTGCAATATTCATTTGTCCATGTCCAGGGTAAAATACATTTTCTCTTGAATACAGACCTCATGGGACTAAATTTAGAAATTTCAGATAAGACAGAGAGTTCATTGTGGCAGACCCACCTTGAGCTGGGCTGGGTTAACATAATTGTTGCTATCTTCTTCTATGTTAACAGCAACCTGAAAATAATTTAATGCAGTCTATGGCACTTTATTCATTCTGTGAACTCCTGATAAGTTCCAGATGAGAAAAGAAGCAATGCATGATCAGGCAGTAAGGTTGATCTTATTATCAGCCAGTGTTCAGTCTGTCACAGTGTAACAGAGCCCAAGGTATGTGAAGGATCCCACCTATCATTTATTTCTGGGCTGCATATAATGCCAAAGCATAGGCAGTGACCATCATGTGACCACAAAGTCTATTGTCTGATGTCTTTTACTTATTTGTTTGACAAGCAATAGACATTACTGTTTTGATTTTATAAGTAGCCCAAATACAGTAATTTATCCTATACTAGACATTAGGTTATGGTCTCTCTCTCTGTTTCTCTCTCTCTCTCTCTCTCTCTCTCTCTCTCTCTCTCTCTCTCTCTCCTCTCTCTCTCTCTCTCTCTCTCTCTCTCTCTCTCTCTCTCTCTCTCTCTCTCTCTCTGTGTGCCCATGCATACATACACATATGTGTGTGCATTCAGTGTGTATGTATGCACATATGATGAGGACAGAGGACATTTCTGGTGTTTCGTCAGGAAACCCATCAATCTCACTTGAGACTGGATCTCTCATTGTCATGAAGCTTAACTATTAGACCAGCTTGTCTGGAGAACCCCCACTGGCTTGTCTATCTTTTCTTCATCAGTGCTGGGATTACAGACTCACAACAACAACCCTGGGTTTTTCCATAGTTTCTGTAGTTCAAACTCAAGTTTCTGCACTTGTAGAGCAAGGGATATCTGAATTGAGCCATTCCCCAAGCCTCAGTAATAGGATTCATGACCTTGGAATTCTGAAGAGACCATGAATATGAGAACATACGGGTTTGACTTCTCTCTCAAATTGGGTTACAATGTGTGACAGCCCATCTTTTAACACTTGAGGCTCACTACCTCTTTTAAGTTTAGGTACAGTGTTCCCTAAGCCCTTTATGTTTATAATAGTGTCTATAAAGCCACTTTAACTTAAAAAAAACTCACAAGTTGTGTAAGACTTTTTTTAAGACTTTAGCTATTTTTGTAACAGTTAAGCCTTGACTAGAACAGGCTTACATTTGACCTTGCTTCAGAAAATGATCAGTATCTTATATCTTTACTAATTGCCCATTTGCCTTTCTTAAGGTACAGGTAAACCAACATTAAGGTATCCAGTGTTTCTTTTCATTTGTTTCCTCACTGCTATCAGAGACAGTTGTCTTAAAGGTCAAGATAACTTCTAAATTAGTTTGGCAAACATTGTATTTATAGGCCATTTAAACATAACACCCATATCTTCACCTGAAGAACAGAATTGGGTCACTTGCTACATTAGTACATCCTAGATAATTTTTCTTTCACATGCTGAAAAATGGGAAGCCAACAAGAGTCACTAGAAATGCAAAATCTCCCATGATTAGTTTGCATTTGGGAAACGAAAATGTGTACCTCTGAAGTGATTAGTTTGTGAAACATTAGCTTTAAAGGCTCTGTAAATCATAGTGGATTCTGCAGATGCTCCTTATTTCTGCCATCTGAAAATGGTCATGGAAGTTATGGATTTTACAAGCCAGAAGCAATCAGGTGGAAACAATTCTCCAGGCTCACTGTGCTGTGCCTCCGGAGTGGGTACATCCTTTGTTAGAGCTCGGCATATCCTCCCTAGCTGTGAAATAAGAACAAGAACTCCTCTGTCTCATCCCTGATTCACTGCCAGTTTCAAGTGCTAAAAATTCAAATGCTAATGAGCATAATAAAATAAAAATCCTACAACATTAATAGGGCAGCTTGACAGAGCATCTAGTTTTTAGAGATGCACAATATTTTCAGGTGTTTCAATTCTTTTCTGCCTAATAAATTTTACAGGCTCATCATCTGTTATCAGTAGAAAGGATTGAGTCTGCTGGGAAATGCACCATCCCTCTTTGTACTCAGGGCAAGAAATGACCAGTTTAAAAGCCTATTGGATTTTAATCTATTACAAAGACAATTAAAAAGAAATAAGGGTGAGATAGAGGTAGAACAACTTAAGAACAGCTGAAATTGGGAAGGAGGAGACTAAAGTTCTCAGGGAAATAAAGTATCCCTCTCCTAGTAAAAACCATGGCCGGAAGAACTTATAAGGGGAAATTATAAACTGTTGTTCAACATATGGGTCTATAGATATATAGATAGTTAAAGGCACATCACCAGACAACAATTCAAATAGGAAATAGGAAAAAAAGAGAAATGATAGTACTCACTTCTTTGAAATGAGAACATAAATAAGACTTGAAGGAGATTCATTCAGTTGATTAATCCTAGAGAATAGCTCCATAGATAGCATATAGGTAAAGGGTCAGTTAACAAGGATGAATTAAGATTTACAACCTGAGATAATAATTTATTTCATTATTTGAAAAATTTATATATGCACATACATTACTACAGTCATATTCACCATGAGCCCTTCTTTTCTATCTCCTTCATTTCCACTCCCACAAATCCCTTGTTCCCAGCAATTCCCCTCATCACTTTATTCCTTTTATTTCCTGAAACTCACCATGTTTAATTATTGTTGTTTGTATGAGCATGAGTAGGAGTTTATTTATCTGAGCAATGTCAACTTATCAGTTTCTACACCAAAGAAGAATATGACTTTCTCTTCCCAGAAAACATCAACCTTGGAAAGAATGGAGTCTCGTGAATCCCTTCCCGATCCATGATGGATTATTGACATGCACACTCTTGTATAGATTACTGTAGCTACTGTGTGTTCCTCAGTTCAATGGACATTTTACATCCAGAAGACCGTGTTTCCTTGAACTCTTCTCTATATTCTTTCTGCATGCTATTCCAAGGTATTCCTTGAACATAAGCACTAAATTAATTCTCATCAGTTTGACCTGTTATGAGCCTGCATTCACTGCTGACCACTGTGTAAAGACACTTCACTGACTAGGACTGAGAGCAGCACAAATCTATGGCTATAAATATAAATATGTAGATTTCAGTTAGACAACATGTTCATTCTGCAAAATCTACTCCAATTATAGATTTGCTCCTAGGGCCTATGAGCTTCCCATCCATGGGCTTCAGACCAAGTTTGCAGTGTTGTACATCACTTCAATCTGATAGATTATGTCTTAAATCAAGACAGAAAGCAGATGGTTATCCCATACCAGCTGTGCCACTATTACACCAAGAGGCACATCTTGTTTGGCAAGTCAGTATTATGGCATTCAGGTCCATAGTTGGGTAAGAGTGTTGATTGGTTTTCTCTTCTAGCAGGATAGTAGAGGAGAAAAAGCTTCTGGTACGATATAAACTAACCAATAAGGATGAAGTTTACAGCTCAACTCTTGCTTCATTTCTCTATGTCCTACATCCAACGTGTAATGTGTCTTCAACAATAAGGTCATACCATCAAATTCTGGTATGTAACCTACTAATGGGAATAACCTGTATTTTTTTGGGGGGGGAGTGAGGGGCTGCAGCCTACCTGACCAACAACTCATAGGGAGATATTCCACACCTGCACTAGGAATTTTGTTTAATGAAATATGCTCTTGAAACATCATTATCCACAGATTTGGGACACTTTCAAGCCAATGTTTTTCTTTTTTGTGTGTGTGTAAATGAGCTTACAAAGTGGTCAGTTTCACAAGACAATTATAGTTTGGACAACCATTTCATCACATATAATTTTGTTTGGTTCATTCTGTGCCCGGAGAACCAAATAGAACATTTATAATTTAAAATAAACATGCATCTTACATTTTCTCTCTTTTTTTTTCTGCAAAAATCTTAGCCAATGATTTTGAAATTTAGAGTACCTAGTTTATCTTTTGTTCATTAGAGAATACAGGGAAGGTGGTTTTGTAGAACAGAAGAAAGAGCAGGCTAGTAGCCTGAATGAACACCAGGGAAGTAAGATGAGTAATAATATCCTGAGTTTACAGTTCAAAAGAACATTCCACCTGTCTTTTAGATTTCAACTTGAAGCTCTTTAAGTTCAGTGTCCAAAAGGTGCTGTGATGTTAGGCAAGGCTTATCTTCATTTCAGTTTTTCAGAAAATCCTTTACAGTCCTATTTTTTTTTTTTGCGGGGGGGGGGGTGGGGTGGGGGGGAGCGTTGGTTGAAAGTTTTGACTTAAGCCAAATCTGCCAAGTTCTCATGAGGATTAAATGATGAATAATTGATAACATGACAAATTATGAATGGTACCTACTAGGCATGCAACTATTGTTAGAGCAGATTGATGATTATCTTGAGAAGCACTTTAGTGTAGACTGTTAAACTGGGAGTCAGAAAGGTGTCCCATTTAGCCACTTAGACTCAGAAAGTTCTAGTTTGAACATTGGTTCGATATATTAGCATGGTGTAGGACAACATACCCAATCTGTGATGCTTCATTTCTTTGTACGGTAAATTGAGATTTTATCAATTGTTACAGAGATATTATAAACCAAAAAAAAAAAAAAAAAAAGAAAAAAAATTTTTTAAAGTATTATTTATTTATTAGAAATAACTTCTGTGTGATAATCTGTACACAACAGAAATTGTCATAAATAGAAGCTCAAGAGGAATGTGATAGTGTAGGGGGTTGCCTGAAGCCTCCCACCGTTCAGTAAATAGTGTTTTCTGGCTGTGTTCCCAAAGTCAAAAGAAACAAACAATGTTCTTTAGACCTTCTTCATAAGGTGTTAGTCCCTTTCACAAATCTTTCTTCAAAAAGACCATGCATGCCTCTTTATTGCATCTCTGCATAAGGATATTGGCATGACATCGACTTTCGAACCATAGCAACTAAAAAAATATTACTATTATGATTAATATTGTTGTGGTTGTTATTTACATTTACCGTTGTCTCTTCCTAGTCTCTGCCCCATACCTTACACCTTTATTTGGATATGTAAGCACATGTATATACCAACAAGCCAAACTGAAATTACAAATAAGCTCAATCTCATTGTAAATTTGTACTTTTTTATATTTTTGAATATCCATATTTGAAAACAATCTCTCTCTTGTTTGCCACATTAGCTTTTTATATAGATTTAAAAAACAAAATTGGAAATTTGGAAGCTTATTTAAGTTGCCTACAAGCACACTTTAGTAGTGGCAGGAAAGTGAACAAATTGGGACCTTGAATTGAGAGAATTTTTCCCTCTGTACTCCATTTTTCTATGGCTGTTTGATGCTGGATAGTTGCAATAGGTCATCTACCAAAACATCCATTAACTTCGAGAAAATGTCTCTGAGATTCATGTGCAGTTTCCATCTCTTTTGTACTGATTATATATTCATTCTAACAAAATCTATCCCATGGCCTTGTAATAAAATACGCTGTAAATGAATACTACATAACCATTCATTTTAGGTTCTGAAGTAAACATTCTGCTGGTACCTGCAGAGTAAATTGATGTTTTTCTTAACTCTGTGCTTTTGTTACTTTTCTTTTCTGAACCTAAAGGTTGTACTTTATATATAATGATGGTAACAGAAATGTATGAGTAAACAAAACAAAAAAGCAAAACAGTCCTAAGTGGTAATCCCAACATTTCTTTACTAGAATGTGATTACCTTTGACAAATGTATTTTGGATTCCTCAATAAATTCTTCTTCTATTCGGAGATTAGTTGCATTAAAATATGATATTTATCAGTCATTCAGCATATAGACAAAAAAGCTGTGATTTACAGAAATGCAACCTTTCAT
>CABHPQ010170502.1:0-40219 GCA_902168405.1 Peromyscus aztecus | reverse complement strand
TGGCCTCAAACTCTCTATATAGCCGAAGTGGGTTTTGAACTCCTGTTCTCCCGCCTTCACCTCTCAGGTGATTGCTCGGATTGCAGGCCTGTATTACCTGCCCAGTTTATGTGGTGCTGGAATGGAACCCACAGCCTCACTCATCCTAAGCAAACTCTATACTGACTGAGCTACACCCCTTGTTCATCTTTCCGGCCGTCTTAGAGAAAATCCAGGACTTTCACTGGATGCACTTCTAATGCTGGCCATGGACCGGACATTTCAGGCATCTGGCTTTATCACTGTGCAAAGTTTCACACGTTTAAGGAAAAAGAGACACAAGCCAAAGGAGAAATGTTTAACTCTCTAAATGTAGGCTATATAGGAAGAAAAAAATTACATAAAAAAGAGGGAGACTTAGGTAAGCAAAGCAGGAGTCATAAGAGCTTACAACAGTTACAGACAACACAAAACATTGATATGTCAGAAAGTCTGACAGCCAGGCATGGTGGCATGCCTTCAATCGTAGCGCTTGGGAAGTGGAGGCAGGATTATAAGTCTGACACTAGCCTAGGTTAGCTTGTCTTTGTTGCCTATTTTAAAAGAGAACAAGCCTGATCTCTGATAAGAAAGTAAGTACTGATGGGCGGCACTGGAGAACTGTGACGTACAATGGAGGCACTGCTGGCTCATTCATGGCCACCAGAATGGACACATGGTGCTAATCAGAGCAGGTACTACCTGCTACATCATACTTTCCCATCTATCTCGACCTTTGTACTATAATAAAGTTGTTATTCCCATTCTCAGACAAGAAAAAAAAAGAAAGAAAGAAGGAAAGAAAGAAGGAAAGAAAGAAAGAAAAATTCTTAAATTTTTGGATAGACTATTAGAAATAATTAATAACAGCTAAAAAGACCCAAAATGCCATATAGTAACAATCAATGTTTTCATTCTGTTAAATAATGCACATTTCATTAGAATGACTCATCTATATTAAGCCAATCTCCTTAGTACAAATATATTTTACTACTAAAAGATTCTATGATTACATATAGTTCATATTTAATAAAAGGCAGAGGTATATTGAGAACAGAATCTTATGCACTAGATGTGTTTTTTAAAAATCAATTAGGAATACTTATTTATTTTATTTTGTGTGCATGTGGAGGTCAGAGGACAACTTCTTTTTTTTTGACTTTATTTATTTTTTTAAATTACACTCATGATATTCATTAATTACACTCATGATATTAATCACATTTGTGGTATTCATTGCTTACATTCACAGTATTCATTCAATTATATATATAATATATATATATTTTAATTTTAAATGCTGAATGTCATTTATTTAAGGGGGGAGGAGGTCTTAAATACAGGCTTACAGCACAATGGGAGGACCCCGGAGGGCAGAAGTTCGCTACTGATGTTTTACAATCTTGCTTCTAATCTGTTAACGCCCATTATTCAGGGTACCAGGCAAGGAACTTCCCTAAAGCATTCAGGAGGGTGGAACCTGGCAGGGAATTAGCATAGGGAGAATATCAAGGTCAAGGCAGAGGACAAGTTCTTCGAGTCGGTTCTTTCCTACCATGCAGGTTGTGGGCATCAGGCTCAGACGGGCAGGTTTGGCAGTAATGCCCATTGAGTCACCTTGCCTCGTTTTTTTTCATTTTTTGAGTTGAGTTTCTTGCTACACTGCCCAAACTGGTCTAAACTCCTAGATCTGAGTTATCATCTTATTTCAGCCTCCAGAGTAGCTGAGACTCCAGGTACATGCCACTGGACACAAGAAAAAAATTTTTTTTTTTTTTTTTTTTTAACAAACGAAGTTTTCAAAATAGTATAAAGAATAATTTTTCAGAATTTATTTATTTTTATTTTATGTGCACTGGTGTTTTGCCTGCATGTGTGTCTGTGTGAAGGTATCAGATCTTGGAGTTACAGACAGTTGTGAGCTACCATGTGGGTGTTGGGAATTGAACCCAAGTCCTCTGGAGGAGCAGTCAGTGTTCTTAACCCCCGAGTCATCTCTCCAGCCCTGTGAAGAATAAATTAATGGTCAGAGTCCATGATTTCTTCTTACCAACTCTTTGGGAAGACAGTTTACTGTCAGAGTTTGGTAATTTAATAAAAGAAACTTATGTCTCAAATTTAATCTCATAAAAGTGGCAATTCAAGATTGAAATAAACTTTTCAAATACAAGCCAGAAACTTTTCTAGATTTATGCAAGCTTTATTTTGATTGTATCCACATCCACAGCTCACATCAAATCTTTTTATTGCTCACTCTAGGATCACTGTTAGTATGCACCTAATCCAAGTATCTCACTATGTATTCAGGAGCAACTGCTTGCTTGTAAGAAATGCTTTTCATGTAGTGTAAATCCTTTCTTAAAACCTCAATTTTTATTTTCACAACACTATAGATTGTAATTCCACAGTATTCCCCCTCTTCATCTCCTTAGGTCCGTCTCCCTCATACGCAGGATCACGTATCCTAACAGAAAGATGCAATTACAAAGACTTCAGAATATAGCAAACCTAGACTTACTGATAACCTTAAACAGGTTCATAAATATCTCTAAGACTCTATTTACTGACAAAAACCAAGGAAATACCCGACTAAAAGAGATTGGAGCTGGAGGTGTAACTCAGTGGTAGAGTGCATATTTGGCATGCACAAAGTCCTGGGTTCAAATCTCCCTTTATGATAATTACCAGAAAAGGAAAAAACAGTAATTTTATAGTGAAGAGAATTGACAAACATCGCCTTAACTAATAATCAATTGGTACTAAAATTCCAGGACAAAAGAGGACATTGCTATAGTCCCCAAACTCTCCTCTCCATTATTTCTCCACTGTAATGGGAAGGAGTAAGTTACAAAGGACAAACCAATCAGCACCACCTTAGTCCAGTGATCAAGGTTAACATCACCAGCAATAGACTTGGTGACATCATTTAACCTCCCTGATATGACACTCTGAGAAGAGCACATCACTTCTGTGGTTTTCCTGTTAGAAGTGTACAACGTCAACCCACTCCACACCAGACACACTCTAATAGAGAAAGGGACATTCTACACAATGAAAGGCCAGGACTTTTGAAGTATTGAGGAAGGACTGAAAAACTGTCATGGACTGGAGGCTGCTAACAATCCATGATACAAATGTAACGTGGGATCCCATGTTAGATCCTGGAACAGGAAAAGGAAAAAACTAGCCTGAGGCAGCTAAGGGTGCTTGTTGCCGAGCCTAATGAGCTCAATCTTCAGAACCCACAAGGTAGAGGGAAAGAAATAACTTCCCAAAGTTGTTCTCTGAACTCTCTATGCACGTATGGATACTCCACACAAATCTAAGGAAAACAAGAGAAATCACTAGCAAGATCAGAAAATCTATCCTGTTTTTTGTTTTGCACTGGGTATGTTAATTTTCTGATTTTGGCCATTAAACTTTGGTTATTTAAGATGTTAACAGAAGCCGAGCAGTGGTGGTGCACGCCTTTAATCCCAGCACTCAGGAGGCAGAGGTAGGCGGATCTCTGTGAGTTCGAGGCCAGCCTGGACTACAGAGTAAGTTCCAGGAAAGGTACAAAGTTACACAGAAAACCCTGTCTCGAACCTCCCCTCCCCCCCAAAAAAGATGCTAATATCAGGGCTGGAGAGATGGCTCAGTGGTTAAGAGCACTGGCTATTCTCCCAGAGGACCTGGGTTAAATTCCCAGCAACCACATGGCAGCTCATAATTTAACTGTTCCAGGGTACTGACACCCTCTCACAGACATACATGCAGGCAAAACACCAATGCACATACATTAAAAAAAAAAGATATTAACAGTAGGGGAAGGAAGGTGAAATGTTATGTGGGGATTCTGTTCTGTTCTTACAAATTTCTTTCTTTCTTTTTTTTAAAATTATTTATTTATTATATATACAGTGTAATGTCTGCATGTATCCTTGCAGGCCAGAAGAGGGCACCAGATCTCATTACAGATGGTTGTGAGCCACCATGTGGTTGCTGGGAATTGAACTCAGGACCTCTGGAAGAACAGCCAGTGTTCTTAACCACTGAGCCATCTCGCCAGCCCTGTTTTTGCAAATTTTTAAAAACTAAAGTTATTTTACCATGAAAAGGTAAAGTTAGGCATGGTGGTGTATGTCTTAATTCTAGCACTAGGGAAAACATGGCAGAAGGGCCCTGAGTTTGCGGACAGCCAGGGCTACACAGCACGACCTTATCCTAAAAAAAATTAAAAATAGCTGCTGTCCCATGATTACTCCTGTAATCTTAGGATACAGGAGGGTGAGCGAGGAGGACCTTCATAAGTTCTTGGTCAGTTGGGATCCATAGTGAATGTAAGGCTAGTATGCACTATCAGGAATGTGATCCTGTTTCAAAAAAGAAAGAAGGCAGGGCTGGAGAGTTGGCCCAGGGGTCTGATTTCCAACAGCAGCATGGAGCTGCTCACAACTGCCTGTACCTCCAGCTCGAGGCGATCCAAAGCCCTCTTGGTCTCTGCAGGAAGTAGGGACGCATGTGGTGCACTAAGATCCATACAGGCAAAGCACCATACACTTAAAATAAAAATTAACAAAAAACAAAGACAGAAAAGTTGTGGAGATGAAAGCAGATAAAGAAAGTTGAAAGAGCTTAATGTATTTATTGTATGCTAATGCAATACTAATTTTATTCCTCAATGACTCTCATTTTAATTCTGCCTAAAACTTCAATTCCATAAGATCCTCCAACAATCCCTAGGAAGGGCCTCAAAAATACTGAGTACTGAAAACTCATGTATAGTATCTACTCAGGAGGAAAGAGATAACAAGGGGGTGGGGGTAAGAGACAAAAAAGTTCACAGAGTGGAGTTATGAGGCATTACAGGGCTCTAAAGTGAGTGATCTCTGATTTTAATTTCTCTATACAGCAGATACCACAATTTCCTCTACCTTATTGGCCATGTATATGTCTCTAAAATATTCACCTGGCCTTTCCTACCCTAAGCAGTAGGTCTATTAGTACATTTCATCTTGCAGATGAAGAAACTGACTCACAGACATGAAGTATGTTGACTAAGGTTATTAACAAAAGCACTGCAGTCAGGATGACTGTCCCCAAATCTGCCTCTAGGAATCACAGTGTCCACAACCACCACTTCCAGGCTACCCACAGACTATGTTGCTTCTATGAACCCTGGGATGTGCTTTTTGCTATTATCACAGAAGTATAGACTGCTCTTCCTCAGCCATTTTTCTGCACATTCACAAGTTAATTCTGATCTTTATTTAAATGTGCTTTTTCTTAGTTGTATTTTACACCATAAATTCCAATGTTTAAATGTTTAGACATTCCCCATTCTTCAAGGCCATTCTGAAGTTCAACTTTTCTTCCAATATGCTAGAACATGACAGAGAAAAATGTGGTTTGTAATAAAGAATACCAGACTGGGAGAGTTAAGCTCTGGTTATGCTGGCAGTATGCGTGAGCTGTGTGAACTGGAACAGGTCATATGGCCTGGATTTCATCTGCTGAACTGAGTATCTACCTCTCAAGGTTTCGGGAAGTATTAAATGTATCAGTTACATGTTGGAAAAGATTGCACAGACTGAAGCATTTTATTAAATGCAAAACTGTGGTTTTATCAGCACCGGTTAGTGTAGTATTATCTTCCAAATTAAAGACTCTATTTTCTCGGACCAGCAAAATGGTTTGGTGGGTAAAGATGCTTGCTGCCAAGTCAGATGACCTAGGTTTGATACCTGGGGCCTAAATGGTGAAAGGAGAGAACAGATTTCCCCAAGCTGTCCTCCGAACATCATACCTGCACTGCAGTATGTGCCACCCAATAAACGAGTGAACAATTCCTCTTTGTAAAGAACACATTTTCTTCACTCCGCTTTCCCCAAGCAGGTGACACAGATGTTCGAACACCTTGTCCCAATCTGTCCCGGCTATGGCGTTCCCACACACAGCTCACTTACCTAAACTGTTTTCTGTTTTGTCTTCTAAACAGAATCTCTGTAAGATTACGGCATTCATTCTCCAGTCAGGTCTCAGGATACCCTCCTCACTCAACCCAACCCAGAGACGATGTCTTGTGGGGTGCATAGTCCATCGTGTTCTTTCTGTTGGGAGGCCTTTGTACTTGTTTCCTCTGTTTGAAATTGTCTCCTTGTTTGACTGCTTAACTACCCTCCCCCCCATCACTGCCAGACAGCTCTGTTCGTTGGATTTTAGCTTTCTTTTCCTCCCTTAAAAATCTGATTACTATTGGGAGGGGCACGTCTGGTACAGTACATGCATGGGGCTCAGGGGACAGTCCAGAAGAACTGGTTCTTTCCTTCCACCTTTTCCTGGGTTCTGAGGAATCGAACTCTGGACTCGTTGGGTCATTTCTTTTCCTTTCTTTTTTTTCTTTTTTGGTCTGTAGGTGGCATCACGCATATCAAAAGTGCTCAGTAAATACTTTTAATGAAATACTGAATGAACACCATTAGAAAACTACATGGTGTGTTTTTCCTAATCTGTTTTTAAAATTCTCCTCTTTGGGGCCCAGACCCCTCAGAAAGCATGGGCATATTCTCCTAGCTATCAGGACCTGACTTACAACTTATTTTCAGAAACTGTGACGGTTCACTGCAATCCTAAAATTTGTAAAGAACACAGGAACCTAAGAATCATCTTAGAGATTTATTTGGGAACCATTACTTCCTGAACATGTTTTGTAGATTTCTCCTCAGTGCGGATTAATGAAACTTTTTGAGATACTGTATATGTTTGGTATCTGCACCATCTAATAAAGTAGTCAATCATTCATACAGGCTACAGAGGTCTAGAAATGTGTGTAGGCCAACAGAGGCTGCATTTTATTGTTTGAGATAGAATTTCACTATGTCGTATAGACTAGTCTCAAACCTATGGCTCAAGCAATCCTCCTGCCTCAACATTCAGGGTAGTTGGTACTACCTAAATGTTTTTAAATTAAAATTTAAAATAAATTTTATTTAATATTAAACAATCTTAATTTGAGCAGCCAAGTATGGCTATTGGATCACACAATTCTATACTTTGGTCGTTGACTGTTATAAGATGATTGAGTCCTCATTGGTCAGAAAGAAGCTGTAATTCTAAGATGTTCTGGGTTGTAAGGGCTGAGGGAAGAAGGAAAGGGAGTGAGATCACCTTGTTCCCTCAATGGACAGAGTATTATACCTTAGACATCTACAAGAAAAGGAACATTTTTTCTTGATGTAATGTTGAATAAATGACTCAATAGGTTTGATTTCCTTTCAGAATTTGGCACATATTCGGTCTGCAGAGACAACAGAAATACAGAGAATAACTAAATCTAGGTTTTGGAGGTATTTTCTTCATTTTATTTAATTTACATCAATTTATGACAGTTTTTAAAAGGCTCCATAATGAAGCATGCTTTTAAGTACCTTGTTTTTATTTAGGTTCTAAAAATGCAAACCTTTAACTAAGTTCAGCTCAAGATAAGGAAGATTTAACAACACATTGCACTCGGAGCTGTTTTCCCAGAATAACAAAAGGCTTCACAGAACTCTTTACCAAGAATTGTC
This sequence comes from Peromyscus aztecus, assembly GCA_902168405.1. Taxonomy (NCBI): domain Eukaryota; kingdom Metazoa; phylum Chordata; class Mammalia; order Rodentia; family Cricetidae; genus Peromyscus; species Peromyscus aztecus. The sequence continues at coordinate 32,651 of CABHPQ010170502.1, read as the reverse complement.
ATTTTAAATTCTTAGCAGGGCTGTCATTTAAATCGGGCACTATGCAATTTTCTATCACCTATACAGAAAGAGCCTACCTTGTGCTCTGCCTAGCTCCAGCTTTTATCTCCTTCTCCAGTGCCCTCCTGAGCTGCTGCTTCTCACTAAAAAAAAATGGCCATTCATTTTAAAGATTAAAGATGTTTTTGAAAAAATAAAGATTATCTAGAATTTGCAGAGAAACCCACTAGGGCGCCATAAACAATGCTGCTGAGGGTCTTTCCTGATGAATAAACACAGGTTATTTTTAGAGGCGTCGGGCTGGCCTGCCAGCAGTCAGATCATTGATGGCAACACTCAGTGGTTTTGAGAAAGGATTGGGATTAATAACAGAAAATAACGGAGGGCAGGGAGGGGTGCTGGTAGGAAGGAAAGATGCTTACCATCCTCTTCTTTCTTTACTCTACCTCTTTTGGTTTTTTTTTTTTTAAGCTTGGCTCCAAATTTAGAGCCAATATTAAAGTTGGGAGTGATAACATACAGATTTTTGTCTAGTTTCTTACACTAGACTTGAGAACATCAGAACACTTCCATAGACAGAAAACTGTTAAAGATAAAGTGATTTACACTTGTCTTATTCAAGAGTACTACACTCTATACCTATGCTTTCCTATTTTTCTCTAATGAATTACAAAATCATGGGATTTCTCAGATGGCATTCCCCACCTGGACTGTATTTTTATTAACAATGCTGACTTAAGGCTAGTCTATATATGGCTTCTATATATTCTGCAACGCCTCTAATGATTTTTGGGAATCCATGCAGGGACCAGACACTATGCGGTTTATCGACTCTAACACACCACTGTCAACATCACTGGCAGAGCTGTTTTGGTATGTCAGGAGGTAATAGGGGATGTGATTATGATAATCATCACTTTGCTTATATGCGCTAATCCATTATGGCAGACATATGACAAAGGGAAACAATTTCTAAATCAGTAACTAGGAACTAATGAAAGGTTAATACAGTGCTGGTTAGGAGGAAATAAAGAACGCAGTTTATTGCTAAGATTGAATATAAGCCAGGTAGCTGCAGAGCAAAGAGCTCAAGGAAAGAATAAAATCTGTACTAGGCTTTACTGAAGCAAACAAATCATCACACAAGCACTACAGAACTGAGATAGTTTGCTATATGCATGTTAAATGTCTAAGTATCTGTGAAACTAATCACAGAACCCAAACAGTTTTGTTTAATGATAACACAGCTAACTGACAGGGACAAATTTATGTTCTAAAACCTCTTATCTATGAAGCATTTGATTTGTAATATTTGAGAATATTAGCTTTTAGTATAAAAACTTAGCATAGGTAAAACTTTATTTGTAATTTGAGATAGGGTATCACTATGCAGCCCTGGCTGGCTCTGAACTCATAGAGACCGGCTTGCCTCTGACTCTGGAGTATAGGGATTAAAGGAGTGCACCTAGCCATGCTTGTCACTCAAGCTTTAAAAATGACTGAAAACATGTACATATATTTTCACAATGAAACAGTTGTTTTAAGTGTGTGTGTGTGTGTACATGAGTGCTATCTCTCTAGCCCAACATAAAAAAATTTACATTACTGTAGTGCATGTGTCCACATAGGTTTCACAGCTCTAATGTGGAGGTCAGAGGTGGTGGGGATTGAATCTGTTGAGGCATTCAGTGGCCCCACATTGTAAACTGCAAATTGCCCTGATTATGTCTGGTCTTATACAACAGTTGTCAGCTTGGGAAATAAAATAATAAAACAAATTAGATAAAGCAAGCAACTTTGGAAATCCCTTTCTACACGACTTACTTCTACAATGACTAAATATGGTAAAATAACAAAAGCAAACTTCTAAGAAGTCAACTATTATGTAATTTCCTTATGCTTTCAAATGATCTTGAGAGAATTCTTAGAGACATGCTCATTTTCTTTCTCTATGAAGAGGAGGTGTTTCTGGTTCTGTGACACAGATACTATGCATGTGGATTATTTTGTTCCTTCATGATGGTTCTGCTTTCAGTAATTTAAATAAATTGTATCACAAATTCAACTTTCTTTAAGGGGCTTAAAGCTTACTAGTATTGTTCAATCAATGCTCACAGCTTCTGTATGTGGTAGACAATACTGAGTATGCAAATCAGGGCAGAGTTCCTGAATCTTAGCTCCAGTCACATTAAATTTCTAAAGTTACACGGGTGAGATGGCTCGGCTGGTAAAGGTGCTTGCTGCCAAACCGGATGACCAGAGTTCAATCCCCAGTCCCACACGGTGGAAGGACAGAACTGACTCCAGCAAGTTCTCCTTAGAGTTCCACACATATGCTGTGGCAGGCATGTGCCCTCCTACTGAATAAATAAATCTAATTTTAAAGTTACTGTAGTTATATAATATTGCAAGTTGATGTATAAAACAGAACATCTAACATAGTTCTGGCTCAATATCAGCCATAAAAGACTCATAAACTCAAGTTAATTATCTGTCAATTAACCTGGGTTCATACTAAAGTTAGTGTTTTCTAACAGTCAATTAGAAGATAGATATTACGCAGACAAAAACATGGTCTTGACTGTAGCTTGATTTTGCCAACAACAACCACATGGAGTTCTGAATCTTGACAAGATCATCCTTCTATTAGGAAAATAGAATTAAGACCAGAAAATTAAGGCCAATTATCAATATTTTTTTTCAGAAAAATAAAACATAGTCTATGCTATTTTTAAAAAGATGAGAGGGAGACAAGTTTCAAACAGGAAGTTCATAAGCAGGATTTAAATTAATCAGTCCCTAACAACTGTTAAGTACAACCTTTGGAAATTAATTTGCATAATGATAATCTGCATGTGATAGGGTTGAACTTATTTAAGTGACATTATAGCTCACTACTCTGTCTTGCTCCACCACTGCTTCAGCACTGAATTCTTATGAAATGTAATGCAGCTAATGAGGTATCTTTTTAACCGAGCAAACTGACAGGCCCCATATCTGCAGAGGCAGCTTGAAACTGTGCCCAACCTCTCGGCTTCCCAAGAGGCTTTTCAAAATTCAATAAATAACATCTGTAGGCGATGTTGGGTGCAGACCTAGCAGAGTGCGTCATAACACTGTGCTGGCAGAACAAAGAAACCATGACGACTGCCAAGTTTCCATGGCAACTGCAGCGAGGCTCTGAGAGTATAATAGCACATCAATCACTGTCCAAAAGAACTTCATTATCAGCTAGAAAAAACCTTTAGGATCTGTTTAGTGTGCAATTGTGGGTTAACTCACCTCAAAGCCTTGCTCTCTAGCAAAAGTGGCAGCTTCCTGGAAAAAAAAAAAAGAACAGTTAATTATAAAGTGCTAGATAATGAAGAAATAATTCATTGTGAAACTCATTCAGTCTTCTTTTTACACAATTATCTCAATATACTTACATAGATTAATTTTTGTTTTTGCTCTAAAAATATTTCCTTTTTGTCTTGGCATGAAAAACAATGGGCCACATGATGTCAACACACTTCACAAGTCGGAATACAGAAGATGCAGTGTGTGTTTTTACAGTAGCTGCCACAGTGAGTTCAGGTGTTCTGACCTCAGCAAAGAAAGACAATCATTTGATACCCAAGGACCATGCTGGTGGTTATATTTTTAATTAAAACAGTACCTCTCAGAAAGCTCTTCTGGAGACAAGAATGCCTGCTCCTAGAGGCACAGATACTGAAAAAATAATTTATAGAGACAGGGATCACAAGTGGTCGTTAAAGTCATCAGATGGAAGGATGACTGGTTCTTCACACGGACTCAAAGCAGCACAGATCACATGCTGGTCACAGGGAGCAAAGAGTAACTTTAGGATGGAAGGGAACAAGTTGTCATCACTTTAACCCTGTGATCGATCAATCCTTCCGTTAACATCACTTGTAGTGGGATCACCAAACATTCTATGCATTTTGTTTTGATGCAGAATGGAGTTCACGGTGTCAACCAGGAAGTATTCTGCCCTAGCGGTCTTAACACCAATTAATCAAAACTTTAGTTCAGTAATTTATACTCACAAGAAAAAGACAGGAACAAATTAAAGGAGACAGTGATAAAGGACAATGAACAAATCTGTAAGATGGGACACTTATAGGGCAACAAGTTTGGTCTCTTTAACTAAAGTTAACCTCAGATAAACTGGGGAGGGAAATGAACAGACCCAATGCATGGACCTTAACTGGGTCTTATTTTAAACAGATCAGCTGTGAAAGACACTTTAACAAAATTAAATTGAGAATTAGAAAACATGAGGAATCACTAGCTTGAAATTAGGAATGATCAGTGTGATAAGGAAAATGTCTTTAACTTCTAGTGCTGGACCCCAAAGTATTTAAGGATAAAATGACACAAAATTTGTAACTTGGAATACTTTTGGGGGGAAAGAACAAAGGGAAGCTAATGTGACAAAATACTGACAACTGTGTAATCTAGACGTATGTGGTATGTGGGCGCAATACTTCCACCCTATATAACCCCCAGCCCCGTCTTAAGACGAGGTCTTGCTACGTAGCACCGGCTGGCCAGGAACTGTTAGGTATGTAAGAATAGCTACAAATTCATACAGCTCCACCTGCTTCTGCTTCCCAAGTGCTGGGATTAAAGGTTCAGGCCACTACACCTGGCTTTTGTCTAAGAAGAAGAGGCTACAAAAGTTAACTCTTAAAAATGTTTAAAAATTTTGTTAATACACAAAATTCTTCTAGCTTTTAAATATTTTATGGGCACAATTTAATGAACATAAATGATATAGTCTAATGCTTTTCTGACAGGCTACTTACTGAAAGACAAAACAGAGCAAACTCCTGAAAACCAAAAACCGACCCACATCAATGTAACCAAATCTTTACGCTTTTACTGTTTAGCTTGTGCATGCATTTTAATTTTAGGAATGATAGAAAATGGAGGCAATGTTACTTTTCATTTCTACTTCCCTCTTGAAAGTGAAAAAAAATTGCAGACAACTGTCAAGAGTCTCTACATCTTAACTTACATTCCTCCAAAATTATCTTTGCCAAGAGATATTAATAGAAGGATGGGATTTGAGCCCAAGTAGCGAGCAGATCCAACTCAAGCCGAACGACGGCTGCACCAAGCCATGTAAGGCAGAAAGTACAGTCAGTGCCTTTAAAATAAAAGTGGAGAGCTCCTCCATGTTGAGGAGACACTAATGAGGAAGTACATGCATGTACTTACGATCCACTATGCTAAAAACAGAGATCATGATTTTGAGGGCGTGCAAAGGTCAGAATGAAGAGTCAGGTTAGCAGGAACTCTTAAGCTGAGTACACAACTCAGTTCATTCCTAGAGAAACATCAGGATGACCAGTGAGCCGCCGCTGACAGCGGTGACGACGAGGACGACAGGCGCACATGCAAGCCCTTGGCTACCCTCTTTTCAATTTACAAACAACAGAACCTTTATACTTCACACAGTTCATAACATTTGTTGGCTGAGACATCAAGGCAAAGGATAAGGTTGAAAAGACATTAATATAGTGTTTTCTAAGCTACCATAATTAACTACATGAATTTTTAGATGAATAATGCGACTGGATAGCTCTGCTGAGAACTACCACTATACTTATTATTTTAGTTTTATTTGTTTTATGTATATGAGTGTTTGGCCTGCATGTAAGTATGTGTACCATGTGCATGGCTGATGCCTGCAGAGGTCAGGAGAGGACATCAGATTCGCTGGAACTGGAGTTACCAACGGCTGTGAGCTACTGTGTGTGGATCCTGGGAAGCATACCTGAATCCTTTATGAGAACAAGTATTCTTTTTTTTTTTTTTTTTTCGGAACAGTGTTGTAGCCCTGGCTGTCCTCGTCCTCGCAGTCAGCCTGCTGCCTCCTCCCGACTGCTGGGATTAATGGCGTGCGCCGCCACCACCACCCGGCCAACAAGTATTCTTAACCAGTGAGCCCTCTCCTCAGCCCCTACGGACTACTTTTCAAGCTCAGCCTGGGCAGCAGTGAGTTCCAGGACAGAGGGTGGGGGTGAGGGAGCTTCAGGGCCATTAGAAGGAATGTGAAGAGTTAAAACTGCATATGACAGAAAGGCTGAAAGTCCATATGCAGTTAAACCAAGGGAAGGACAGTGCTGGCCCTTGAACTCAGGGCCTCGAGTTGCTAGGTAAGTGCCACATCACCAAGTGAAATCCCAAACCTGTTCTATTATTTGTATGGAATAGGCTCTTAGGTACTTCAGGCTGGACTTGAACTCTCTAATCCTCCCGTCTCTGAGTGCTGAGATTAGAGATGTGTGTCATCAGGCCTGGCTATATTGTTTCATAATGCCAGTTTTTCACAGGTATCAATAAATTAACTGTAACGTGGTATATATGTGTATTTTTTTCTTTTAGACAGGGGCTTCCTATGGAACCTAAGTATGTAGTCTAAGCTGGCTTTGAACTGTCTCTCTTCCTGCTTCCATCTCTCAAATGTTAGAACTTTAGGCTTGTGCCACCATGCTTAGCTTCAAATCATTATTTGTAAAGGAAGGCATGCCTGAGGACATTTTCACATATGTAAACATTTCCAAGCACCAACACATTTCTGGCTGAGGAAGGACAATACTTAGGAAAAGCCAACTCAATTTTCTATCTTAGTGCCTCTTCACACAGGTTTGCTGAGCTGTGCCCTTTCACCAGAACAGCCAAATCCTTGTTCTATGCCTTAAAAATGATCTTCTCGTCTGGCTTCCTCTCACCTTCCTTTGATCTTGGACTGGTGCCCGAAGTCACACCATTAGAGAAGGCAGCTGTCTCACGTCACGGTGGACTCTGTCACCACTAACCTCTGCTCTGAAGGTGTCTGTGGACACCACGATGGAACAGCATTTATTTTTTCCCCCTGAGCAAAACAAACACAACAACAGAGGGGGACAGTTTGACCCAGCAAGAATTTTAAGTAGAATTTTTGCTCTCAGATTCACTGCATGAAGGAGCAGAAAGAAAAGGCAGCGAGTCAGAAGACGGGAGAAAGAACGAGCAGAGGTGGGGGGCAGACAAGTGAAGCAGGCTCCACATATCAGGAGTAATTCCAAGTGAACCGATCCCACTAAATTGGAAGGGCCTTGCTAGTGCCATTGCAGGAAAAGTGAGAAAAGAAAACAAGCAAGTCCCCATCTGTGCTGCCCCAGGGCGCCTCGTACTGAGTCTCACAAATCTAATGAAGCAGTCAGGTTAAAATCCAACCACAGAGTGGCTGTGACATGTGGAGAACAGGAGAACAGCTAGGGTTAGAACAGAGAAGCAGGGCGGCTCCTAATGCAGGTGATTATCCGTGTGATAATCATTATATTTACAGGCTTTCCATTTCAGATCTGACATAAGAAATCACAAAGGAGGAGGGATTAAGGAGATAAACAACCGACTCGGGAGGCTCTCCTGCTCCCCCGAGAGTGTAGCACTTCCATTCATGCATGGCAAGCAACACAAGCAAAGCTAAACAGGCCCGGGAAGACTATTCTCATCAGCCTGCACCTCACAATGAGGCTTCTTTCCATTTTTGACAACTTTAACCACCATGCCTTTTCAGAGACAGGTCACAGTTTCAGAATCCTTCCGCTGTTGAATATGCTAGAATACAGCATTTTTCCCTTACAATGAATGAAACTCATATGATATGCCTTTTGCAGTAACTGAGTCATTTCTTCCTGCCTAGAATGAGTGTCGTCAGTAAAATGACACATGATTAAAGTCTTACTCATGTCTTTACCACACCACTTAGGCATCACAGTGGGCCTGCTGCTTCACCAGGCTGAAAGTGTGCTGATCAGAAGGTGCCAGATATGGATTTTGAAATGGGGTTTTAAAAACAAAGCTGGAATTTATAGTTAATGAAACTGGGATGATTACATTAAGAGCCTTTTAAAAGGGATTAGCAAGCTTAAAAAAAAAGTACTTAAAAAGTACAATCCTCAGATTATCCAGAAAAAGAGAAAAGCAAGGGGATGTTTATGTGCACAAAAGACAACTGTTTCTTTTATAATCAACCGATGAAAAAACTTCTTATTTTGTCTAATGCACACAAGTTTTTTACTTAAATTAAGCAGAATTAATGAAATTGATATATAACTAAAACTACTATGTTTATGCTCATTTCAACCATTTGTAACTAGTTATTACAGAAATATAATTTCTGAATATTGGTCTGGAATCACTAGAATTTTTCAAACTCAGTTATTATAGGAAGGTTTTCTTTCTACATAGATGAGTATGACTATTAACCTATAATACTGCCATATCTCCTAACTTTGACCCCCCCCCCCCCACTTTCTGTGTTGTACTTCACGACAATGGGCCCAAGTTAAAGCTCCCATCTGCTTGTTAACGTCCTGCATCTCAGACATGAGGGGTCCTGGGTCTAGGCTGAAGCAACAAGGGGAAGATTCACGTTAGATGCGCAGACCACAGTCCACTCATCTGAAACACCCTGTTTTGCTGTTCCAAGTGAGGAGACAGCAGAAGATTCAAGGGTTTGGTAGTGTGGCTCTCACTGGGAATCTCCATGGTCCGTACCCTAGTCCTGGAGTTAGAGCACAGGAAGATACCAAGGAGAATAGGGCACAGACCAATGCTTCTTTTCACATTGTCTACCTTGCTATCAGAAAAATATTTACTCTTAAACATAGATTTAGACTAGGAGCATCTGTTAGGATAGAGGGCTCCAGCTGTTGCAGATCTTAAAATGATGAGATGAAAACATGACACTCTAAGTCCTAAAGAGTGTGAAAAGGATGAAGCTAAGGCATGATGGCATCTCTTGTCCATTTTTCTCTCTAACTAGAACGTATATAAAAATTCTTCTCTACACAACAGAAAATTCAGAGTTCTCTCTATTCTGTTCTTTTTGGATGGCTTTCATTGCAGTAATAGCCTACATGGGAAGAGTAGAGGGCTTAAAGGAAAAGACATGAAGTTCCAGTTTTAAAGCTGATGGAGCAAGTCACTCAGTGTATTAGTTTCTTTATTTATTAATTAAATTTTGTTCATTTGGGGTTAAAATCAATTTTATTTTAATAAAAATGGAAACACTTCTCATAAAACTATAAAGTCATTTTGCCTACTGAATGCAAACTCTTGGATAATTTTTAAAAAGTAGAAGACCCGGAATACATTGAATCGCCTATCTTACCTGAAAAATCATGTGTTGTAGCAGCCTCTACGATGGTTTGGTGATCTCTGACTGGTACTCAGACCCTTGGACAATCTTCCCTGGAGTGTGGGCTATAGCTAGTTAACCTGCTTCTAGTAAGTGACCAAAGTGTTTTGTTCATTCCCCTCAGCCCACTCTTCCTGCCTTCCGCCGCTAACTCACTAAACTGCCATATTTGAAGCACCCTCATGGTGAGGAAAATGGCCAACATGCAGTGAGCATCTACGTCTTGACAGCAGACAGCTGAGCAAGGTGACCAGAACTTGGGTTAATTCTAATTAGTCCTATGACAGACCCTTAATCAGAGGTGCCAAAACTTCAAAGTAGTGTGGTCAGAAGATCAATCATTGAGTAAGAGAGTTTAGATACATGTTTTTAAAACACTTGGATAGCTCAGTATGGTTAACCACTTCTTTCTAACTGAGAAATACCCTGTACAAAGAATTTTTTTAAAAATTTCCATGTCATATGTTATTCTAGGCTTAGGTACTCTTACTGAGCCTACAGTAAGATTTTTAAGTAGTACTGGAATATCCAGGGGAGAAAAATATTGAGTTAAAGTCTAATACCACTGTGAGGTCTGCAACAGCTGTGGCAGCGATGTACCTCCAAGTCATACTGAAATTTAATGATAAAGAAATACCTGTTGGTCTCTTCTTTTTCATATCACATACGTCAGAATATAAAGACATGTTGTTTTAAACTTCTAAATGCTTTCTTATGCTGTTTGTCAGACTATGAACTACCTTTTCTTCATGCTATCCATAAAATCATTTATACATTTTCATATGAGATTGCATTAGTGCTAACACTTCAAAAATTTTATTATTACCAATGAGGAAAAGTTTTAATTTATAAGAAAATGAAGGCTGGAAAATTGTTAAGTAACATTTGAGCCTGGGAACTGCTCTTAAAAAGAAATTTCATTCACAAAAATGTCTGAACTGGCTTTTCCAAGGAATATAATGTATAACTTTTTGGAGATTTCCAACCTGTGCTCTGACATTTATTACCATATGCTTCCTGTCTGCAGAATGCTGAATAGAAATATTATTTAACATTTATTGAGTGCCAGAAACTCTGTGGGCCAATGTGTAACTATAAAGACAGACATGGCCTCTGTCCAATAGGTATATAATAAAAGTTAGATAGTCAGTATATAAATTATGCCTCTATTAATGAAACTAAAAAAATATTTAAGAGACAGAACACAAGCCCAAGAATGGGGCTTAGTTTGTGAGACTTAACCATTCCACAGAGTGGTCTATTAACTAGCTGATTGCAATGCTTTAGGAGGAAGAACAGTGAGTTTTTACCTTTAAACACACTTAATGGTGGTAACTAAAGGGAAAGTGAGGTAAGTAGGAGCTTCACCACAACTGAAGACTGATTATCTGCACAGAGTGGTTGTTAGAACAATGTAAGTTTTTACTCAGTGTAAGTGGTGTAGTGTGTGTGTGGTAAACGTACTTGTTAGTGTGAGTATGTGTACATGTGCATGCATGAGTGTAGAGGCCACAGTTTGTGTTGGGTGTCTTTCCTTGGTCACTCTCCCCATTAATTTTTTGAGACATAGGCAGTCTTTCAGGAAACTTGAAGCTCATTGATTTGGCTAAGGAGACTAACTAGAGGACCTGGGTTCAGTTTATGCTCACAACTGTCTATAACTCCAGTCCTGGGGGTCTGGACACTCTCTTCTGGTCTTTGCAGGAACCAGGCTCATACACAGTGCTCATATATATGTGCAGGCAAACATACATACACACAAAATAAAGATAAACAAATCTTTAAAAAGAATGAGAAGAGGAAAGCCTATGGAAAACCCTCATGAGGTATTTTATTTCATTTCATAGGACTGTATGAGCTTCAGCATGAAGGCTTATGTCATTTATTTACTCAACAAATGCCAACCTTTTCCTTTGTCTGAAGTCCTAAAAAGAAGAGTGGCTTTCATTTTACAGACAGAAATTTAAAGGTTTGAAAAGATTAAAGTATGCCTGAGAACACAGAGCTATTAAGTATAAAGATGGCATCTAGATTTGTGGCTGATAAACTTACTAGTGTAAATGGAGGTGGATACGTGTGTGCATGATGTATAGGTGTGGGTGTGCATGCCATGGTGTGTGTAAGTCAGACATAGCTTCTGAGATAATCTAATGGGTGAAAATGGGACTTTATTGATGTCTGAGAGTTTCCTATTTTTCACCCTTTCCTAGAAAACCTCCTCCTTGGCTGTTCATTGCATATCTTCTTTCCTTTCTTCTGTTTCTATGCTTTTCTGCATTTGCTTAATGTCCTAATGAAAAGTAACTCAGCTCTCAACCTTTTAATCTTTTTCCCGATCCCACTGAGTAAGGTGGGCATGGGTGGGAGGGGGATTTCTCCTGTCCCCTTTACTTGATATCATCGCCAGATATCCTGCTATACTTTCTGAGTCCTTCTGACAAGGTCCAAATTCTGCCACATCCAATCTATCCCTGCAAGACCCATGCTTCCAATCCTCCTGCCTCACAACTTGGTCATGTCTGTACTTATTCTTACAAGTATGAGTGTTATAGTCTACCACCTAGTCTCTAGTACTACTCTCACCCAGTCAGAATGCATCTTTGTACACAACCGTAAGGCTGGCTTTTGCACAAAAATTTTCTGGTCAGATTTTTATATGTATGTATGGTATGTACCATGTACCAGTCAAACTAGAATGCTTGCTAGTCTCTGAACATGCCCCAGGCTTTTTTCTTTCTTTTTTTGCCTCCATGCTACCTGGCACATGTAGGCACTAAATGAATTAGAATACCTTCAGCCGCTCTTGTCAAGCTCCTACCCATCCCTCCAGGGTTAGTTCAGCCATCTTTCTCTTAACGGAAAGCCTTCCTGAATTGTTCATGAGTGGCTTCCTGCAATGCACAAGGATTTTGCTAGAGCTGTAAAAGGCTTCTCAAACTGGCAATTATAGAAACACAGTTATTTGTATAGATGGCTTATCTTTCTTATTGGACTATAATTTCTTCGTGCAGAAACTTTTTTCCTGTTTGCATAAACCAGATAATAAACCCCTGTTGACTTTCCAAATGATAAGGGAAAAGCAAAGAAGAAAAGACAAGCCTCTAAGTACTGCCCACATGACAGTGCCCTGATTTCTTGTGGTTCATACTTTATTATCATTGCTTTTCAAAGACAGGGCCTCGCTATGTAGCTCAGGCTAGCCTAGAATTGATCTTCATCCTATCTTTGCCTTCCAAGTCATAGGCTTACAGTTTTATTTTTTTCTAAATAAATAAACAAATCAGTTTCTTTAGAACACATAGTATGAAACAGGAAAATGTGCATTAGAATGAGTTAAGCTGACAAATCGAATGTCTTTTGCTAAAAAAGTAAAAGGTCATTCAATTGTTGCATTGATATGTTTCTATAACCTGTGTTTCCTGCCATACCTACAGGTTTCCTGTTCTGGAAAGCCACTCTAAGGCATTAAGGTATCTGTTTTCCTTCCAAGTATAAAATCAGGGGAATAGATTTTCCCATAAGAATGTTGAACTCTGAATTTTCATTATTATAATAACATTTTCAAGGTTGAATGCAGGCTAGACATTTTTGGCAGACAGTGAATATCAAAAATAGCATAGCAGAGTAAGGATAAAGGTTTGTTACAGAAAAGTAGCAAAACATAACAAAAAACTGAGCTTGGTGTGGTGGTTTGAATGAGAATGACCCCCACAGGCTCCTATGTTTGAATGCTTAGTCCCTAGTTAGTGAAGTAGTTTTGGAAGGATTGGGAGGTGTGGCTTTGTTGGAGAAGGTGTGTCACTGAGGGTGGGCTTTGAGGCTTGAAAAGTTTGAGCTAGGCCACTCAGTCTAGTTCTCTCTACCTCCTGCTCGTGGATAAGATGTAAGCTCTCAGCTACTGCTCCAGCCTGCCTGCCACCATACTTCCGGCCATGATCATCATGGACTCACCCTCAGAAACTATAAGCAAGCCCCCAGTTAAATGCCTTCCTTTATAATCTGCCTTGGTCATGATGTCTCTTCGCAACAATAGAACAGTGACTAAGACAAGATGTTTTTACTTTGTGTATGTGTGCATGCATGTGTGGAGGCCATAGGTCAACATCACATTTCTTCTCTTGCTCTACACCTTATGTTTGAGATAGAGTCTTTCAATAAACTAGACCCTCAGATTCAGCTAGACTGGCTGGCCAGCCAGCTCCAGGGGTCCTCCTTATTCTGCCTCCCCAGCATTGGCATAATAAGAATAGGTTGTTATGTTTGGCTTTTTTAAAAAAAGATTTTATTTATTTATTTTATGTGTATGAGTGCTCTCTCTGCATGTGCACCTTTAAGGTGGAAGAAGGCAACAGATCCCACTATAGATGGTTGTGAGCCACCATGTGGTTGCTGGGAATTGAACTCAGGATGTCTGGAAGAGCAGCGAGTGCTCTCAACCACTAAGCCATCTCTCCACGCCCAGGTTTTTTTTTTTTTTTTTTTGGGTTTGTTTGTTTTTTGTTTTTCAAATTTGGTTTTTCAAGACAGGGTTTCTCTGTAGCTTGAGTTTTCCTGCCTGGCCCACGGTCAGGATAAATCTCTTTCACCTGCCAGTCCCACAGCCGCTCAGACCCAACCAAGTAAACACAGAGGCTTATATTGCTTACAAACAGTATGGCCGTGGCAGGCTTCTTGCTAACTGTCCTTATATCTTATATCAATCCATTTCTATAAATCTATACCTTGCCACATGGCTCGTGGCTTACCGGCATCTTTACAAGCTGCTTGTCCTGGTGGTGGCTGGAAGTCAGTGACTCCCTCTGCCTTCCTGTTCTTTTAATTCTCTCTGTTAGCCCCGCCTATACTTCCTGCCTAGCCACTGCCAATCAGTGTTTTATTAGCAACACATTTGCCATACAGAATTTCCCACAGTATTTCTCTGTGTAGCTTTACGCCTTTCCTGGAACTCAATCTGCAGCCCAGGCTGGCCTTGAACTCACAGAGATCCGCCTGGCTCTGCCTCCTGAGTGCTGGGATTAAAGACGTGCACCACCACCGCCCTATGCTTGGTTTTTTAAATCTGGACTTGAACTCAGCTCTTCATGCTTATGCAGCAAGCACTTTACTGACTGAGGCATCTTCCTAGCACTATGGTGCAGACTGAGTTATCCATAAATGATGACCTTTACATTACCCATTGCTAACCAACAACTGACAGTAACCTACATTTCTTATTTTGAAAAGATGGCAAAGAAAGGAGCCGCAACAAAGTAAAGATAGATTATTGAAATGAAAATGATAAAGCAAGGCTAGTAATGCAGCTTAGTGGTGAGACACTAGTCTGGAAAACGATAAACCATGGAGGTGAATGAACACCAAGCCTCAAGATCTGGTCTGTCTAGGGCTTTCAGAAGCATTCTAAATTACTGAGTGTTCCTAAAGAAAACTTCCTGTGTAATTATGGAATGAAATACGAATTCTCACTAATACCCCCAAAGCTAAATACATCACATTTATAAGATTTAATGAATGTGTTATACTTAGAGCTATTGTGGAACATTTGATGAGTACCTCTTATGTGATCACTGTGACAGTGTTAGACCTTAGGCATGGAGAAAATCTCTTGGTTATGATGATTAGGATAGATTATTTTGTTGTTGTTCTTTGTGGTAAAGATAAAAGAAAGTAGCAATAACTACCTTCCATTTTCAAGAATTTTAGTAATGGACAAGCATATAAAATACCATTTATTTTTGGTTATCTGACACTGATAGGTTGCTTTTTTTTTAAATAAAAATAAGGCAAAGAAAATAAAGATGGGAAGTAGAAGTAGGTATAGTATTTTGTGATTAAATTAAAAGGAAAGAACAAAAGGAAGAACTGAATTTTCTCTTAGTCTAGAAGGTCAGTAAAGTTACTAGTGCATCGGAGAAAGACAGACATCTAAATAAGTAAGACATGTAGTATGTCGGTTCTATGTGAAAGGGAAGAGAGAAAACATGATAAACACAAACCATTTCAAATAATGAGCATAAAAACTCAAAATTTCAGATATAAACAAACTTTCAGGTGAAAGTCTTTTCTAACTCTAAAATTCAGTGACCTTATCCTTTTATAATGGATTTTTTTTTGGGGGGGGGCTTTCATAGTCATAGACAGTTAAGGAGGATCCCCTAAGGAAAAGTCTAGAGATTAAGAAATTTAAACCCTGGTATCTGTAAAAGGTAAAGTCATATTTTAAAAGATGGCAGGAAAAGACTTGTTACATCTTTCTAGAAATCAAAATACAAGAAACCTTTCTCTTCATTCACGGATACTTGAAACAAGCTCTTGCCAAGAAAAATAAACTGTAAAGAATGTACGTTGGAAAATATGAATCATCACTGGTCTTCAAACTTACATTTAATAATTAGGTTGCAGTTTCAAACAATGTGCTGACTCCCATGAGGCTTAAACACAAGTTCAATAAGAATTTTAACTTTACAGATGGCATTTAGATGTGGTCAGGAGTAGAAACAAGAGCCATGTGGTGGAGGAAGACTGAAGGCGAAGGGAAATGGAGGAGAAACTAAAGACAAGGAGGCTGGAAGGTAATCGAGAAGAGGGAGGGACCCAGGAGCAGGCGGAGAGCGAACACCGTGGCAGCGCTTCTGGGACGAAAGGCAGTAGGCAGTGCTCATAAATTTTATATCATTCATTTCTTATTTGATGGGATTCCCAATTAATGCCACAATAAAAGATGAGGCACCTGTCATTTAAGAGGCAGGAATTATTTCAGGAGAACTTTGTGCCAGTTCTCAAGGAATTTTCGAACATATGGAACTTGGCACCACAGGACTGCAAGTTACAATTTGCCCTTTATTCTACAATCAATTTGGATTTTATTTAACTGTCTTTTAAAAGTTTTATTCCATCTTAATTTTAATCATATCCATTAATCTAAGAAATAGAACTGCAAGTGGGGTCTTATTACATACACTGTTACACGTCCTAATAGCCAGGCCCATGCATTTTTCCTGACAGGAACTCTTTAAAAATCACCAGGATCACAGGCAGCAATCTTCATTTGCTGAAATCTGTATGTTGCTTACTTAGCTGTTAGGGGGACAGTCATGCAAACACCTGGACTTTTCCAGGCAAATGCTAAGGATATGGTGCTGCTCCAGAACCATGGCAATGCTAGAGCACCAAACAGGTGTACTCTAAGACTGTGATTTGGTTCCCCATGACATACTTCTTCGGAATTTTTACTTTGACTCAGCATCCTGCCTCCCAGGGCTTTAGAACTATCCTTTAAATAATTTAGAGTCCCACAGATCAATGTCCATTTTTTTCTCCATGTTACTACTACTTAGCAATTTTCTTGAAGGGCTCCTGGGTACAGACACGGAAGAACAAAAGAGGGAGAGGTCTATTCAGAGGGGCTGACAGAAAATACCTAAAATGAGAAGCTCCTCAAGTGTCCAGCTGTGACCAAGATGCTCTTGTCTTAGGAGGTAGCTGATCCCCTGAATGTTAAGAGCTGACATGGCTTAACATGGAAGCCTTAGTATGGGTAGAACACAGGCGGAAAGTGGACAACAATTCACTCAATGCTCCACCTTTGGTGGGGAGAGGGAGAAAGTACCCCCAAATAGGGCAGTTTCTTAATTAATTTAGGAGGAAGAATTTCAAATCATGTTTCATTTGAGGAAAGTATGATTAAAGTAACTTTTTAGGACAAATATGGAATTAAGAACAAAGATATATCTATGGAAAGTCAGTCAGGAATAGCTTGTCAAAACAAAGATTTCTGTGTTTGGGAGAAAAATAGCAAAAGCATAAAGCAAATGTGTTAGAGGATGCTAAGAGAATCACGGGACTAGGGTTCAGGGTCATCAAAAAGAAGCACCGTTGGTTTCCCTAGGCTTGAGAAGGTTCTCATGTCTGAAAACATCAGGCAGAACATAGCACAGTGCTACCTTCTCTTAGATGGCGCTAATTCTTGATGGTCTTCTTGGGACATTTCTGACTCTAGGGAAAACTGCTAGAAGGCATGGATGCAGGCAGCAAAGAGAGATCTGGGGAAGCTGCTAAGTCAACCAGTTAATTTTTACACACACTTCTTAGGAAATTATACAACAGGTACTCACCAAAGTAGCGAGCGCGATATGCTTCAAGGATCACAACAGCAACCACAGTACATGTCACTTTACTCTCTGTCTGTGTAGTCTGTGTATGTGCTTTGTTTTTTTGTTTTGTTTCTTTTTTTTTTTCCAGACAGGGTTTCTCTGTGTAGTTTTGGTGTCTGTCCTGGATCTCGCTTTGTAGACCAGGCTGGCCTCGAACTCACAGAGATCTGCCTGCCTCTGCCTCCCAAGTGCTGGGATTAAAGGCGTGCGCCACTGCCACCCGGCCAGCACATTTCTTAGTTTCATTAAAAATACCTTATGTCCTGAAATAAAACTAAGAATATTTACAAAATACCAATCTGGAACTCAGACTCAAGAAAGCTGTTGGAGGGCATCTTCCAGTGCCTAGAACATAGCATTCACTTTGGGGACCTGTCCATTTGCTGATCAAGCACCTACAGTGTATGATGAGACTACAGAACAGCAACTCAGTAGAGATTAAGGCAGATCAAGCTGGTTTGGTGGTATGGTCGAACAAGGACTATCTGAGAATGATGTTTAAGTGGAGACCTAAAGAATACATTTGTTAGGTGAGTAACACTGAATAACAGGGCAGAAAGTCAGGACAGAGGGCAGAGCATGTGCCAAGGATCTCAGGAGACATGAGAAAGAGGCACAGAGGCTGGAGAAGGGCTAGTGCAAAGACAGTGTTAAGGACACTGAATTTTGTTCCACATGAAAAACAAGACAAAAATTAGAAAACTAAAATAAAATAAATACCCCAAATACAACACAATCAAAGAAAAAATGCTCAATGAATGTAAAGCAAAGACAGGAGCCATTTACTTTGCCCTTGACCTAGTTTACAAGGACCATTTTAAAGTCACGGAGTAGAAAATATAATGTAAGTGTACTTGACACAAAAGACACCCATTCAATTTCTTGCCAAAGCAGGCATTTATTGAAAGCATATGTACTATATTAAAAAGGATCCTAAAGTTTTATGTGCCAGATTTGATAAGAGATCTAATTTATATTCTGGCATTTAGCTGGAAGCCTAGATTTGTGATGCAGTAACACAATAAGAATTTGATTTTCCCTGTTCTTTATTAGGTAAGTCACATCTACATGAACATTAACAATCCCAACTAGCACAAACTGGTCCACTAATGTAAAATAAAAAGGTTAGAGGTCAAGGACAAGGGGACCATCAACTAAAGGAAACCAGACAAACCGTTAATCAACGAGAGTGTGTTTGCAAGCACTGTGTTGTAGTCAAGCCCTTGAACTCACACTTATATCAATGGTTTTCTAGTAAGTGTTGCTAATGCCCTAGTCTGTATTAACTGCTCCATGTATATATTAAAGAAGGGCATAAAAGGAGGCTCCTAGTCTTTTAAAAATGTGCTAGGCCTTATTTATTGAGAAGCACTTACTGAGCATCAATGTATCAGGCAATGGACCATAAAGAACATGCAGCATTCCCTTACACTTCCCTGTAACAGCTCTGCCGACCGTTAGCATCGGTGTTTGCCAATCTCACTTTTCTACTAGGCTGCTCATCATCACATCAGGAGAAGTGCTCACAGCAGGACTTAAAGATTCATCTAACTAAGAAAAGTTTTGGGGGAACCCAAGGAAAGTGGGGGTATTGTACACAGGCTCAAAAGCACTAGACAGAAATAGGTAAGCACATTACAACCTCACATGCAAGTTTCTCTTAAGCTAGAACATCACTGAAGGTAAAGTTCTAAGGGAATTCATTAGGAATAACCAAAAAACAAATTCAGGAGTCAGACAAGAGGGAAATACAATTTGTCACTAATCCTTAGGTGACCGCTTTTTTTTCATTTAGTTTTCCTTCCTTCCTTCTTTCCTTTTTTTTTTTTTTTTGTTTTTTGTTTTTTGTTTTTTGAGACAAGGCTTCTCTGTGTAGCTTTGATGCCTTTCCTGGAACTCATTCTGTAGCCCATGCTGGCCTCGAATTCACAGAGATCCACCTGGCTCTGTCTCCCGAGTGCTGGGATTAAAGGCGTGCGCCACCACTGCCCAGCTTTCATTTAGGTTTTTTTTTTTTTTTAAAGATTTATTTATTTATTATGTATACAGTATTCTGCCTGCATGTGTCCCTGCAGGCCAGAAGAGGGCACCAGATCTCATTACAAGTGGTTGTGAGCAACCATGTGGTTGCTGGGAATTGAACTCAGGACCTCTGGAAGAGCAGTCAGTGCTCTTAACCACTGAGCCATCTCTCCAGCCCTCATTTAGGTTTTTAAGAGCAAATTTTATGTGGATTACAGGAAACAAAACCACAAGAGGCAAAGAACAAAGACGTCTATTTATAAGAAATTCAGTGGGACATGTTCTTCTGGGTCCCATGTGTACACATTCTCCAGTCTAGGTAACTGAGATGGCATAATATATATCATGTTTTCCTGTAAATTGTGAATATTCATCAATTCAAAAAATCCCAAGTGATCTGAGAATTCTGATAATCAGGAAAACACTACACTAACAGAATCAAAACCATTCCTCCACCCCAACCCCTTCTCTCACTCATCTTATTCTGACCTAGAACTTCCTTTACAGCTTAAGTCAACTTCAAACTCATGGCATAGCAATCCTCTTGCTTCAGCCTCCCAGGTACTGGGACGATAGTCCTACGTCACCAAATCTGCCTCAATCTACTTTTCTTTTAAAGGACTTCTTTGTTTTCTGTGTATGGGTGTTTGCCTGCATGTATGTTATGCACCACATGTGTGCAGTACCTGTGGGGGACAGAAAAGATGCCCTGGGAATGGAGTTACAGGTAGTTGTGAGCCACCATGTGGGTGCTGGGAATTCAACTGGAATCTTCTGGAGAGCAGTCAGGGCTCTTAACCACCGAGTCATCTTTCCAGCTCCTCAATAGGTTCTTATGTAATGCCTTCCAACATATTTTGAATCTTTCAAAGAGAGTCAAACTTATTCTCCTAAAGGCATCTCTAAAAGTTAGTTCAGTATTTATATTTTTACTTTTATATCCTAAGTATCATTGGGGTATTAAGAGAAGAAGCATCTCTGGTAAACCTGAATTGGCAAACATACAGATAACTACTTATTCTACTTATAAATCTGGGCACACTCAGAAGTTTTGATGATTTCTTCATTTTTACATTCTAGAAATGACTTCAGCCAAAGCTTCCCAACCAATAATACTTTCCTTTAGTGAACAGTACTGCTACCGAAGACATAGATATTTTTTGGGGTTTTGTTTTAGTGGAAGGAGTCTTTGTACACTGTGGGGTAATAACAACTTTTTTTTTATTATTTTACTTAGAATGTGATTATGACAAATATTCTGAACAGGATCGTGAGCTCTTTTAAGATAGTATAATCCATACTCTAAACACATCCCGTTAATTTTCTTTTTCTTTTGTGAGAGACTAGCAATAAAGCAAGCATGCTAATAGTTTTTGACTTTGGTAATCTGCAGAACAGTATAGAGAACCATAGTTTGGCTTCTATCTAAGGGAAGTTTTCCACTATGTGTGAAATACTGGTTGCTATGCTTTTTGTACTAATACCGTAACTTGGAGAGATGTATGTCTAAAAGTTAGACATATAAATGCATATGTAAATCACTGTTCAATAAGTTTCAAAAGGGCAAAACGCTTGCTTGTGTCATCAGCTTTTACTGCTGCTCCCCAGGTTACATGTTACTCTACAGCAACATTGAGAAGTGGCTGCTGACCACTGCAGAGAACTCCACCTGTTGCTAGGCTGAAACACTGCCGCCAGTACTATTATATCCTTCTCGAGAAAGAACAGGAAATAGTGACCCATCATCTAGGATATCTAGCAAACTAGGACTAAATGACTAACTTTTGTAAATGAACAAATGGCTACATTGGAACCCCCATGAAAGCCACAATTAGTGATTATTAAATAAGATAGTGGCCACAAGCTATAACACACAAAACAAACACAACTAAACGCAAATTACAAGATTCCACATACAAGTATGGTGGTTTGGATTAGAATATCCCCATAGGCTCTGGCACTGAAATATTAATCTCCCAAGCAGTGGTACTGTCTGGTGCTGCTTAGTGTGGTCTTGTGGAAGAAGTATGCAACTGGGGTCAGGCTTTGAGGCTTCAAGATCATATACTATTGCCATTTTCTTCTCTGCTTCCTGCTTTTGGTCCTAGATGTGAGCTTCCTGCTATTCTAGCTGCCACACTTCTCTACAATGATGTTGATGGACTGTTATTCCTCTGGAACCATAAGCCCAAATGAACCCTTCACTTTATAAGTTGCCTTGGTCATGGTGTTTTATCACAAGAAGAGAAAATTAACTAATAATACAAGAAAGTACCAAAACTAAAGTCAAAAGACAAACTGAGAGATAAAAGTTTACAAATCAACAAAGGATTAAATTTTTTTTTTTTGTTTTGGTTTTTCAAGACAGGGTTTCTCTGTGTAGCTTTGCCCCTTTCCTGGAACTCACTTGGTAGCCCAGGCTGGCCTCGAACTCACAGAGATCCGCCTGCCTCTGCCCCCCGAGTGCTGGGATTAAAGGTGTGCACCACTATCGCCTGGCAATTTTTTAAATAAAGTGAAAACAAAAAGACAATATCAAAACAGTAGAAACCACCCTCCAAACAATTCAAAACAAAAATGGACAAAGAAGAAATTGACAGAAGAGAAAAATATAAATGCCCTTTAAAAAACAAAAACAAACAACCTTGAAGAAATTCAACATTAAACCTAGAAACACAAAATTTAAAAACTAAATGTTATTTTAAAATGTTCAAAACCTGAATAGGTGCCTAACTAGGAGCACAATTCTGTGTGTGGTACATGTGTACATGTTCATGTGTGCACACAGTTGCAGAGGCCAAAGGTCAGTCTTGGGTGTCTTCCTCAATTGCTCTCCACTTTGTTACATTTATTGATTTATGTGTGGGTGTGAATGCATATGTGTGTAAATCACAGGACAACTGTGCAGGTCAGAGAACAACTTATGTGAGTTGGCTCTTTCACCATATGGGTCCTCAGGGATCTCAATTCAAAGTTAGGTCATGAGATTTAGACCCAACCACCTCTACCAGCTGAGTCCCCTCCTCAGCCCCCACCTTATCTTTTTGAGAAAGCATCTCTTCACTGGACTTAGAGCACACCAACTTGGCTAGCAAGCTGGCTAGCCCAAGAGCTCTTTTTGTCCCTGCATCCCCAGTTCTGGGATGATGGGTGCAGTCCACTATGCCTAGCTTTTTTATATTGGTGCTGGGGATCCAAACATAGGTCTTCATGCTTGTGTGGCAAGTATTTTTCTGAATGAGCCATCTCCATGGCCCCAGGAGTGTTTTGTTAAAATGTTTCTGGGAGGCACTTTTGTAAAACTCATTTATAATTTTTCATTTCCTAAGAACGGGCAGTTCAAGTCTAGAGATTGAGAGCATATGGAAATATTTATATAAAAGCACATAAGATATACTTACTATAATGGTATTCACAGTTAGGAAAACCACCCAAAGCCCTAAGCAGGGGAACAAACCATGGTGGATTCATATAACAATATTTAGTACTGAGGTTACAGGTACTTGCTAATGCACCTTGCTAATAATAACTCTCATAAAAACTTTTCAAGGACAACGCTATTACAATAACATTGATAGTTTGTTCTGTTTTGGTGCTGTGTGGATATAGAAGTATCCACACTGTTTATGTAATACAGTTATGTGGGTTTTCAATTACAACTGGAACGAAACGATAACCACAAGTATTATACAATCAACCTATGTTTTGTCAGCAGTAGCCAAAAACAAAAACAAAAAACCCCGCCCATTTACCTTCATAAATTTACTCATATGAGTGGGAGGCCCCAACTTTCCCATTCCAGGTTTCAGTCAAGTGTATAACAAAGTGAAGGAATAAAGTACAGCATAATTGTTCTTAATAGTTTTAATAAAGAATCAAAAATAAACTTTTTTTGAGGGGTTGTTAGATGTTGTAGGATGTGCCTGTAAACTCAGCAGGCGGAGGCAGGAGGCTGGACAGAGGTTCAAGGCCAGTCTGGGCTACCGTGAGAATCTGTCTCAATCTCAAAACCCCAGTCCCTACCAAAAATGATATTTAAAGATTTTCATTAGTAGTTATAAAAACAATAGGGGTAGAATGGCCAGCAGCCCAAACTCAATCGATTTTGGTTTATATATAGCCAGGAAAGTCACATACTAACATTTCCCTACTATGCCACAGCGCTTGCACCGCTTCCCATAAGAGCCAAGAAGCCTCAGTAAATGGGGAATGCCTCTATGCATCCTCGAGATCTGACATCCTATCCAGCTGCACACTCTAAGAATTCAAGAGACTGATCCTAGAAATCTGAAGTCCCCAGGCTTAAATTGTGCAGAGAAATAATGGTCCTACACGAAAACTAATAGCATGCTTTCAGCTGTGCTTAGCACCCTTCTCTCCCCAAATTCTAAAACAAACTCTTGTATTTTTTAGGTTCACTTTCTCTTTAGAGATAGTATTGTACTAAGGAACTCTTTCTTTAGAGAGAATAGGAAACAAAACAAACTAAGATTGGCTAAAGATCAAACAGTTAAGACTAAGAAAATGTTTCCATAAATACTATATATACTCCCACCAAATTTTTGAAGTAGCACCGATTTTTTACGGAAAGTATTTAGTTTAATATACAGAGTTCTGCTGGTCAGCTCTACTGGAGTTATTCTTATAGCTCAGTGGCAAAGAGCTACACATAATCTAGTATGGGAGGCTTGAAATACACTCCTGCCAACTGCCTTTTTTTTTTTTTTATTTCTTTGCTTTCAAAGCTTTCCGATCAAAGATAAGCTATCTGAAGGGAATGGGTATGGAATGGAAGTTTGTATATGCAGTCCTTGTAGAAAGTAAGTGGAGCTCATATGGTGTATTGCTGTTCTCTATTTTAGAACTAGCACGGGAACCACGTGATATGTTCATTGCTATGGTAACTACATTTCAGTGGGGAGCAGGAGAGCAAACAGGCATGTAAAACATGTATAAGTTGTCAATATGTAAGTAATTGCTGCCCTGGAGCTGCAGTAACTTAAATTTCATTGATGCATGACTTCTTAGAATAAAATCTACCTTCTATTTTTTTCAATGATGTTAATAAGCCTCCACTCCCTGTAATGCTTTCTCTATTAAAAACAAAACAAAACAAAACAAAACAAAAAAACAACCAAATGATTAGTCTTTTATCTCACTACTTCAGTGGTGGCTTCTACCCTATTACTATTGCTACTGACTAAAGGGATAAAGAGCCTTGGCCCCAGTCAGTAGGAAATATGCCCTATGTTCTCTTCTGTGAGGGCTTGAGATGTTACAAGAAGGGAAGGCTATGATTCCATACTAGAGTTATCTCAATAGTCAGGTGTTCTGGTGCGAAGAACCAAAAAACAAACAAACAAACCAAAAGTCAAACAAGATCCTACTAAGACTTTATTGTGCTGAATTCCTTTTCCATCAAGCTCTGGCTATCCAGCATCTTACTGACATATCTCTACCAGTGCCGACTTAACTTTAAATCCTCCATATGATGTTGCTTATGAAAGAAACCTTGACAAATTTCTCTTGCTTTCTTGCTTGCTCCCTTTTTATTCCCACTTCTGGCCTATGATGGTTACCTGACACCAACGACAAATACGCAGGGACGATGAACTTTCACTTTCCTGACTTTTGCCACAGCGTTTTGCCACATAGCCCAGGCTGGCCTGGAACTTACCTCTGTAGTTCAGACTGCCCTTGAAATGATCCCTGATGGTCTTCTGAATGCTGCCATTACATGTGTACATCATATTGTGTGGCTAACACAATTTTTTTTTATAAGATAAAACGCAGGGGCTGGAGACAGGGCTCAGAGGTTAAGAGCACATATCATCAGGAAGACCTGAGTTTGGCTCCCAGCATCCATGTGAGGTGGCTCACAACTCTAAGTCCTGCTCCATGGGGATACAGTCCCATGTCCTCCAAGTGTACCTACACTCATGTGTACTTACTGACACATATATACATAGCTAAGAAATAGTAAGAATTAAATCTTTAAACATTTAAATTTTATACCAAATTTCATACTATCTTAAACTTGTGGCCACATATGAATTGCACAGTGGTTATATTTCAAATAAGCTAAATCAGTATATACACAAAATTATATTTTATATCATAAATACCATGAGGTTCTTTTTTTATTTTTGAGACAGGGTTTCTCTGTGTAGCCTTGGCTGTCCTGAAGCTCTCTTTGTAGACCAGGCTGCTGGCCTTGAACTCACATAGATCCACCTGCTTCTGCTTCCGAAGTGCTGGGATTAAAGGCGTGTGCCACCATGCTTGGCACTCTGAGGTTCTTTTATGAGACTAGATTCTATACTATATTATAGGAAACAAATACTGTGGTGGTGAAACAAACATTAGTATCAGTATTAGTATTAGTGGGTACTATTAATTGATGTGAAAAGTCTCTCACTGTAGTAACTTCCTAGTTTAGAAAATATGCTACCATTTTATTGGAATCTAAAGGAGAATCAACTAATGGAGCCTATATTGACAGTCATCATACCTTATACATTCAAATATTCATGGAAAAAGTAAAATGAAAAGACTATAAATTTGTATTTGTGTACTAAAAAGAAACTTATACTCTTGGATGTTTCAGCAACAGGAATATTTTCTTCAAACTCACTGGTTCAGTGGCACCATATGGAGCCTGCTGATCTTCAGATACCAAGAATGCCTCCAAGATACATTTCATTCTAGTGTGTTAAAACTTTCTACCCTGCAGCTGTCATTATAACTATATAATTCATGCCCTACTATAAAAATGCAAATCATATGGCTTACTCTGCTATAGACACGGAAGTGATTTCTAATGGTGTCTGTGTTTCTGAGACATTTCAACTCTTTGTTATAAGTATCCCATACAAGGGAAGCTTCTCCATTCCCTCCATGGCCCAGACTAGCCTCCAACTCACAGATTCTCTTGCCTCTGCCTCCCAAGGGCTGGGATTAAAGTCATGTACCACCACACCTGGTCCACTAATCTCTTTTCAAATTTAACTCCTGCTGTAGGGTTAAGGAAAGGACTGGAAAGAGGACAAGAGATAACAACACACGAAAGTGTTAAAAACAGAACATCATATAGTGATAGGAACTTCTGTTCCATAAACAATATGGGTTAATCATGGAAATATAGTAACAAAGAAGGCAAGATTTTGGAGTCTCTATAACATACTTCATCATATTAATAAAGTTGTTAAAGAGAAGCACAACTTAGCAATATATTGTATAAGGATATATATGAATACACACATGCATATATATGTATCTGTATCTTAAGGAAGTGTGTGTGTGTATGTGAGTGTGTGTGTGTGTGTGTGTGTGTGCATGCGTGCACATGCACACGTGCAAAGGAAATGAAAACACAGAAGTCAGAATGGCATCAGTTCAGCGGAGAATTGGCAAGAACTTTAAATAACAGAGGCAGAAATATGTGCTTTGTAATGTACATATGCTACACATATTCTTTGAAATATATTAAATATTTCAGAATAAAAGAAAAAAGGAAAAGAGAAAAAAAAAGAAGGAAGGACATCAATACATAATTACCCTTTCATGGTCAGAACATCACAGACCCCATTTTACCGCAAGAAACAATAAACAACACAGTGTACGCAGCTATCACGGGAAATCTCCTTTGTTTTTGATATAAAAGCATATGCAGGGCTGGGAGGGAGCTCAGCTGGCAGGGTGTTTGCCTAGCATGCATGAAGCCCTGGGTTCCATCTCCAACACTGCATAAGCCAGGACTGATGGCACACCCCTGTGTTCAAGGTTATCCTTGGCTACATAGTGAGTTTGAGGCCAGCTTGAAATACGTGAGACCTACTCTCCAATAACAAAGACAAGACAAGACAAGAAAAACCAAATGCAAGGAAGCAAAAGATGCACTATTTTCCCATTGAGGTTCTTTAGACAATTTGTGTAGAGAACGTTTTTAGCTTGTATATCAAATATATGCAAATGGTAAATAGCACTAACTGCAATTCTAGTACCTTTTATTCTAGAAACAGAGGTAGGATTTGCATTGTAAGAAAATAAAAATGGTAAGGCCAGAAGCAGGGGGATGTCTAAGTTCTAGACCAGTCAGAGTTACATGCTGAGAACTTGTCTCAAGAAAAGAAAAAACAAAACAACAATAATAAACAAAACAAAACAAAACAAAACAACGGTGAGGTTGGCCTTGACAGTATATGCCTGCCTGGCCAGCACCCAGGAAGCCGAGGCAAGAGGGATTATGAGTTGGAAGCTAGCCTGTGCTATATAGTCAGACCTGTCACAAACAAACAACCCCCAAACCAACCAAACTAAACTAAAAAAGAAAACACAAAATTACGGATGCTCAGATGGCTTAGAATTGACAGCACTTTGTATTTTTAAAAATTGTATCTAATATCTCCCAAGTTTTCATAATTTTTTCTTCCCCCTGCCCCTCTGCCATGGCCACCACATTTACTTCTTACCAATCAATTCTACACTCACAAAACAGCTTTCGGTTGGTGGATTGTTTCTGTCATCTTAAATGGTATAATTAAGTCAGGCATGGTGGCTCACACCTACAATCCCAGCACTGGGGAGACTGATGCAAGAGGACTGCTGTGAGTAGTCTATGCTGTGGAGCAGAACTATGGCTCAGTCCCACTCCCAAAGTGGCGTACATCAGAATATAAGCATTTGCTTATGTTTGACTCTTGTTCAACCCAGTACTCCCGAGTTTACATTTGCAGGTCTTTAAGGTATGTTTTAAAATTTTATTTTAAAACTATGAATACATGTGTGTAGGTATGTGCACCTGAGCGCAGGCTGGAAGAATGTGTTGAGTTTCCTGGAGCTGGAATTCCAGCTGGAGTTATAGGTGGCTGTGATCCTCCAGATATGGGTGCTGGGAGCAGAACTTGGGTCCTCTGTAAGAGCAGCACACACTCTTAACTGTTGAGCCATCTCTCCAGTCCCAGGAGTCCATCTTTTATTTTATTTTTATTTTTTGTTTTGTTTAGTGTTTCGGATACAAGGTCTGGTTATGCAGCTCTGGCTGGCCTGGACTTCACTATGTAGTACAGAATTAACTTCAAATTCACAATCCCCTGCTTCAGCTTTCCCAGTGCTAGGATCATAGGTATGTGTCAACATGCCCAGCAATACTGAATGCATACCCCATAATATGCAGAAAAATTATCCTGGTGATGGACATTGTTTCCTGCTGTAAGTCTTCTAGTTGCAGTCTTTTTGTGAATGCAGGTTTGTCATTTTGTGGCTGGAATGATCATTATCTTAAGTGTCTTTAGCAAACAAAACAACTGTACCAAGGTATTAATTTAGGGAAAAGATTAACCTTCCTTTAGTGTGAAGTTTTTGTGTGAGCAATGTTCAAACCTCACCACAATCTGTCTTAGAATATTTCCATGACCCCTTAAAGATACCTGATGGCTAATGACAATCAAATCCCCCTTTGCTCCTAGTACACTATTTCAACTGTGACAAGTATATAAAGTCTTGTGATTTAAAGAACTTACTAAAAATAAAAGTGAAATCACAAGTAAAAAACAAAGAAACAAGACGTTTTCAAATCTAAACTAACACTGATTGTGGGGGCTTACGAAAACATTTTCAGGTTTGTCCACTATTGTTACTTAACTTCCAAATCTTTACTTCCAATGAAAAAAATTTTTTTTTCCCAAGTGGAAAGGCCCTGGGACAATAGGTGGTGAAGTGCTTGCTGTGAGCTTGAGTCCTCGGTTCCATCTCAGCACCCATGTAAAAAGTTGGCTGTGGTTATGCTCACTTGTAATTTTAGCACCGGTGAGTGGAGGCACACGGACGCCCCCAGGTGAGAGTCCCTGTTCACGATTTAATCAAGAAGTATGTGGCATATTTCACAGTTAACTGGGAATTAACAGGATCAGTTGGGGAAAAACAAGGCCTCCTATCCACTAAACGACCTCGGAAATATGTGTATGTTTTATGTATGAATCTGTACACGAAGTAAGTACATTTAAGAGTAAATGGCATAAAACCAGAATGAATATGATCTGAAAATGTTTCTGCCTGTAGTTTAAATGCAGGGATCTCTGTTTAGTATTGGTTATAGTGTAGGAGAAAAATTATGTATAACCATATTTCTTTACACAGCCTAGGATGTCATGTAATGCTTAATCTCACTTTTTTCCTTATCAGTTTTACTTCCATAATGATGTCTGTTGATGGAAAGAAGTCTTTAATTTTAGGGGCTGATGAATGGCTCAGCTAGTAAAGATGTGTTAGGAAAGTAAAGGCTTGCTATGCAAGCCTGGTGATCCGGGTTTGATCCCTGGAACTCAAATGGAGAGAACTGACTCCCAAAAGTGTTCCTCTGAACTCCGCCCACATGCCAGGACGTTCAGGTGTGTTTATGCATGCACATAAACACCTAATAACAATACAATTTTAAAAATTAACTCCTTAATTTTAGTTTTCTTGATTGTTCACATTTTCTGCTAATAGGCATATTTCCCCACGAGTTTGCAAGACTTTATTGTTTCACACTGATGTATAATTCATACCGATCTAAGTTTTGCATATTATGTAAGGGAAGGGTGAAGTTTTCCCATGTGAATGTCCAATTGTGTCTTCCTCTTACAATGTCCCGTCTGCTGTGAAGTGACTCCATGTGTGGGCCTATGTGAGACACTACACACATTTTGGTCTTCAGTCCCTGACTTGGAGCTCATTCCTCAAGGTAGGATACAAAAGCTCCAATATTTTCTGCTTCTGTCAGAGTTAGCCATAAAAAAGATACCTGGCAGATCAGAGGACCCAGTTTCTTAGAGGACTCTGATCCTGGGAGGAACGTTGCATACAGATACCCAGAAGAACCTGATCAGACAGGCCTTGTTGGGTTCCTCCACCTAGGTCATTACCATCAAAGCCTATCCTTTATGTCCAACACATTTCTACCTAGATATAAATACACCAAGTTATTTCTACATGAGGAAGTCTACACACACACACACACACACACACACACACACACACAGACAGGTCCCTAGAGTGTTCAGTGGTTGAACATAAGGTGATTCCTAGAGGGTGTTGTGACCTCTGCATTTCTTTATCCATATTCTTCATAATAAGCTGGTAAATACGTATCCCTGAGTTCTATGAGTTGTTCCAGTAAATTAACTGAAACAAAAGTGGAGGTTGGGGAAACCCAAATTATGGTTAGTAGGTCAGGGGCAAATGTAAATTAACCCTGGCTTTGTGACTAAAAAGGGATTAGCAGTAATTTGGGGACTGGGATGAGGGGTCTTGGGGACTTAGCCTGTGACCTGTGCTATATCCAGGAAGTTTGTTAGAACAGAACTGAATTATGGCACTCAGTCATGAACTGTCACACTTGGCCTCTTCTCGAAAAAATGTATTTACTTATTTTATATGTACAGGTATTTTCTCTGCTTGTATGTCCATGTCCCATGTGCATGTCTGGTGTGCAGCAGGAAGGCCAGAAGAGGGTGTACACCTGGGATTAGAGTTACACACAGTGTGAGCCACCATGTGGGTATAATAAACCAGGTCCTCTGGAAGAGTAACCACTGCTTTTAACCACTGAACTATCTCTCTCCATGTGGACCCTCATGCTTACAAGGCAAGCACTTTCCTTACTGAGCCATCCCTCAGCACCCTGCCTCTTTCTTCTTTATCAAAAAGCAGTTCACTGCTTTGATCAGACTGGACTTGAACTTCTGGGCTAAGAGATCCTTTTGCCCAGTCTTCCCACCAGCACACATCACTGTGCTTAGCTCAGAAACTGAAATAAATCAGGCAGCAAGATGGCTACAGTGGGTAAAGTGCTTGCTGCCAAGCATACAACCTGATCTCCGATAGGAGAGAAGCAACCCAAAAAAGTTCTCTGGGGCTAGAGAGAAGGCTCAGTGAAGAGTATGGACCACTTTGGAAGAGGACCTAAGTTTGCTTTCCAGCATTAATGCTGGGCTCCAGATCTGACACCATCTTTTTGCCTCCTCAGGCATCTGTTTTTGTACATACACACTTAAAAATAAAACTAAATGTTTTATTTTTTCTGAACAAAAAAGGTCTTAGGCCGGACGGTGATGGCACATGCCTTTAATCCCAGCACTCAGGAGGTAGAGACAGGAGAATCTCTGTGAGTTCCAGGCCAGCCTGGTCTACAGAGTGAATCCAGGACAGCCAGGGCTGTTACACAGAGAAACCCTGTCTCAAAAATCCCAAAAAAGCAACCAGTGAAAAGTTCTCCTCTGACCGCCACACACGCATGGTGTTATGTTTGTGTGCACACACATAGACACACAAAATAAATACATGTTTAAAAGACTAAAAGGATATAAATTAATCAAAAGATACCAGAGCTAGTAGGTCTATAGTTCTTAGCTGATTGATGGACTGTCTCACTCCTTGTTATCTCAAACCAGTCTTCATGAGTTCTGCTCCACTCTAGCCTATTACACACAACGTAGTGATGTCCCAGTACGTTTCTACTGTGGCCAGTTCTACTCTAAAAACTCCCAACATCATCTAACTACTGCAAGACCCAGGGAAAAGCAAGCAATTAAGAGGCTATGACATTAAAACAGGCAAGTGACAATGGCATCATAACTAGAGGGAAGCAGTGGGGATGGCGAGGATGTGATTTTTGGTAGTACATCATGCATAGCTCAATGATGGGGATATGGTCTGAGAAATGTGTCCTCAGGTGGTTATGGCACGGTGTGGGCATCGCAGAGTGTACTTACACAAACCTGAAGGCACAGGCCAATCACTTGATGCAATCAACAGACACAGTAAGAAGCTGAGGCTGTAGCTCAGAGGAAAAGTGCTTGCCTACCATGCAAGAGGCCCTGGGTTTAATTCCCAGCACCACAAAAGAAAAAAAAAAAGAGAGATGCAGTAAATATAAGATACATAAAACTGCTGCTGCATAACACAGTCATGTTTTGTAATAAATTTTAATAAGTAGATGCACAATCTAACGTCATTATTATGGTACAGTAAATAGATAAGCCAGTGACACAATCATCATCAAAATACAGACTAGACAGAAGAAATCTGCTACACTTCTGAATGACTAGCGGGTTTATTTACACGAGTATCTCTGCAACCGAGTGAGTAATGTGTTTCACTACATTACGAGGGCTGTGTGGTCTCCAGATGATAAGGACTGTCAGTTTCCCTCTACTCTCAGAGGACTATTATGAACAAAATGTAGGTAAGCAGTGCCTGCCTATTTATAGCAGAACTGTCCTCTGGGCACAGCATGACAA
>CABHPQ010170501.1:0-60958 GCA_902168405.1 Peromyscus aztecus | reverse complement strand
ACAAGCAAGGAGATGGAAAAATAATAAGTCTATGAAAGCTCAGAAACACTGAACTGATTTTACATTTCTATGGTAAAAGAAAGAAGTTTAATTAATAAGGTCTTGATCAAAAGAAACGCAGTAACAGAAACCATTAAACAATGAGTAATAAACAGTAACAGCAGTACTTAAACTATGAATAAACTAGCAGATTTATATACATTTGGTCATGGTCAGATATAGTAGTAGAATTAGGATTACGAGCTTGGGGGTTTGAAATAAGTATTAATAGTTCCCTTTTTAAACTTTAGAACTAAGATACCAGTCCAATGTCACTGCATTAGAAGAAATAAACAAGTGGTAACCAAAGACAAGAGAATCTTTTTAAATGGAAAAATATCGTAACTTCGTGTTCTTTTGCAAAGCTTACTATTTGTTCTCTAGCTTTTGCAGTTTAAACAACTACACTTCAGCCACTTGCTAAAACAATATACGCTAAGCATCGCTCCAAACACTGATAAACTTATTAGAACTCCCGTCTTGTTTCTCATCTCTAACCCCCCTTTTCAACCTATAATAAAGTAATTCTATCCCATGGTAAAGCGGTTTGCCATGCAGTCTATAAAGAACTACATTGCCTTTGCAGGTAGCAGACAACCAGATAAATCAAAGAGGTAGCCATGAGTTCAATAAACATTAGAGCATGTCTATCACATCTGGCCATTGTGATAGTTGTCAGAATAATGATGAATGAAATAGACATGGAAGATAAGACCAGCTGTTCATCCCAGTCCATGGTCTCCTGAGCTAGATGCCTGCCGGTCCTGCTCTAGTGACCACACTGATCACCACAGAAGCAAGTACATTTCCAGGTTCTAAAATTACCTGCAGATGTATTTGTTGTAAATTGCAACATCCTTCAAGACCTTGGTTAGTGTGGATTTGTGTTTTTTTTCTTATTCATGACATTAAGATTGTTTCATATGTATTTACTACTTTCTTATGTTTAGAAAACGATTTTATTTTTTATTTTTTATTACCAATCCAACCATTAGAGCAAGAAAGTTCACAAATAGAAGATTTTGTTTCTACTTGAATTCAATGTCAAGGTTTTGTGCATTTTATTCACTAGTCAAATTTAAGTGATGTATCAACACAGACACCAGGGATCTGACTTGGTCAGTGGCCTTCACCTCTACAGCAGAGACACAGCAGCTTTTCTCATTAGCAATGCCTCCTTATTTATGACTGATGAGATGGACAAACGTATTCTATCAATGCCATCTTACAAACATGCCTGGAGATAGGGAATCATTGAAAGAGAGTCTTCCTTTCTTCAGCTGTGTTCCGTGTTCTGTGTGCTAGATGGGCACCCTCTATCAGTGACAGACAGAGGAGGGTCTCTGTCCTTGAGGAGTTAATAGTCTTGGAGCAAGAAAGCATGCAAGGAAAGGCGATTCCAAATTAACACAGGCTACAGTTGAAGTGGGTGATAGCAAATGATAATAGAAGATGTTGCCGTTTATTGAGTTCCTACTCATGTACAGAACTTTGTATTTACATGATTTCAAATGCAGTCTATAAGGAGAATATTATCCTCACTTCACAACAAAACTTGAAGAAAATCGGTGAATTATGTTAAATTTTATTTATTATTTTTGTTGTGTATGTAGACACATGACATGCGAGTGTGTGTGTGGTGTGGTGTGACTGTGAGTGCCTGTGTGTGGAGATCAGGACAACTTTCAGGAATCAGTTCTCTCCTTCCACCATGATTTCTAGAGACCAAGCTCAAATGTCAGGCTTGCATAACAATTCTTTCACCCTATGTGCCCTCTTACCAACCCTGTGGTTCATTTAAAGGTTATTTAACAGCCTTATTGGGTTGAAGGCAAAATTCAAGGCCACAGTTTCCCAGAGCACTCTGTATTTCAACAGTGCATGTTGCCCTCAAACTCAAAATCCAGAAGACATAACTAGTTTTGTATCTCAAGCTTACTCACAATCAGAAATTCTTAAGTCAAATACAGTTTGAATACGTGTACACTCATACACACTCTCTCTAGGCGTCATCCTGAGTTAGAGTAGCACAAATAATCAGCATGAATCCCTAAGACCTATAACATTGATTGGGATGTTTCATATTTGACCTTCTACGTGTAAATAAAGCCTTCTAGACTACAAGCTTTCTGTAACAGGAAGTCAATAAACTTGTTGAATAATTGAATGAATATGTGGAAAAAGTTTTAAAGGCAACAATGTGCCATAAAGAAACTATGAAAAATAACTTGCCAATTAAGGTAAAACTTATATAGTCATGTATGTGTTATCATCATAAATCTAAACTTTGGTAGAGATCAAAATTTTTTATCTTCTGTAATATAAGAATATCTGGTTACTCCTTTCAGCCAGTGAGCATGTTGCAAACTTATCCATTTCTATCTGGATTACTTGCTCTCCATAAAGAGCTTGTGCTGGCTCCTACCTTTGTTCAGTTGAACTCTTCACTGGGAATGTCTCCCTCCCTTCCTGGGATAGGATCTGTCTTAGTCAACTTTGAGGCATATTGTTAGCGTGCGTAACTGCCTAGTCTCTGAGACAAAACTAATCTCTCTGTCCACTGAATTCCACTCTTGGCTATTTATCCCATTGTGGCCTTATCCCTGCAATCATTAGTATCTACGTCCCATGGCTTAAGCACTAAGATTTGAGGAAATCCTCAAACATTTATAAATCATTGTGTTCTAGAGATTGGAAAACCAATAAAACACAAACTTTCTTAAAGCCAATAGTTTCTTTAGTAAGCACCCGTCACTGTGAATTTCCACGTTACCAATAAAACACTTGGACAAAGCAAAAGTTGCGTGCTTGAGTATTGTGTAGGACAGACGTGAGGACAGCATGTTAGACAGGAAGCTGGTGGCGACACACAGCTCAGGGTTTTATTCTATCCACTGCCGTGCTTTGTACCTAGCTTCTTCGGGAGCAAATAAAACAATTGTCTCCCCTTAAGCTTTCTTTTGGTCTAACAAGGCACCTGTTATCGTCTTAGTTAGTGATGATTTAGTGTCTTTCAGAAAAGAGAGGAGATAGTGCACTCCTGCCTTCCTAGAGTTAAATATAAACCCCGTAAAACTGGGAGGAGTGGGTTCATGCAGGGTATGCATGGATTCTTCGTCTCCGCTGTAGCATTTTACAGCACCGTTTTGTCATTAATAGATTTTGCTAAAATAAATCTTGCTAGGAAGTGTTTCCAGAAATATTACAACAAAAGAACATATGCTAACACGTGGTGAATAACAGTGAGATTTGCTTGACTGGTTTGATCTACGTACCCCCTACCTGCTATTTGTTTTATGGGCCATTCTAGCATTTCACAGTTCTTTATCACTATATGATTACATCCATTTTACTAAGGGAAACAGGTTATAAATACCACTAACATTCTGAGTATAACTAGCTATGTTCTCTATAAGAAAATATTGGTCACAAAATTAGTTTTTCTAATTTTCTAACCAAATTGTATTCATTCATTAGCAGCAACTGTCCTCTGACTTATACTTTATGTCAAGCTTTATGAGCTCATTTGTAAATTATGAATGCACAGGAATGATTAATTAGTTCTTCGGCTCATAATATAACTGTAACAGATCCTTAGTATATGAGGTGAAACCATTACATCTCTCTTACACAGCTAGCATGTTCACATTGTGTCTAGCACTTCTCTTCATTAGCTGATCAGCGTATACCTATGCTTACATTTCTTCTTTTTCTCATCAGTTCTCATATAGAATTCCTGAAACATATGTTCCCGCTGAGCTAGGAGCCCTGATGTTCGCTGTTTACACTACACAAATGATAACCGATAAGGAAATGATGCGGTTAAGCTGCTCAGGGACTTGCAATAACTTGCTGTGATAAGAGCAGCTGTCATATCAGTTTTATTAACCCACTAAATCACCTCCAATAAATAAGATAATAGCTTTTGCCCATCATGTCTGAAAACCAAGATTTGGTTGATCAAAGTCTACCAGAAATTAAAAT
The DNA here is from genome assembly GCA_902168405.1 of Peromyscus aztecus. Classification (NCBI taxonomy): domain Eukaryota; kingdom Metazoa; phylum Chordata; class Mammalia; order Rodentia; family Cricetidae; genus Peromyscus; species Peromyscus aztecus. Next base: position 56,935 of record CABHPQ010170501.1, on the reverse strand, counting down.
GTAACCGATTCAAACAGTCCACCCTGTTCATGCTATCTATTAATGAGCTCACCCCCCCCCCCTTACTTTGTTAAGCTATTTTGAGCAAAGACACATATAGGCTATTTTTGCTCATTTTGTGTCCCCAGAGGCTAGCCACTACTGAGATTGTAAATATGATGCTTATTAATTAATATTAATAGTGAAAATTTTTAACAGCAGATAACCTATCTTATAGTTCTTTATACCCCCAAAGCTCTTAAGAACAATGCTTTGTACCTCAATTCCAACTTAAGGTATTATTCTTGAACTATTCATAACCATAAAATATGCATGAGTTTTACTCTGTGGTACCTATAGAATTTCATTTTTTGAAGTTAAAATGAATTATTGACAAGTTCACTTATATTTTAAAGTAATTTGACAAATATTCAGCAATTGTTTAGAGTACTGTATTAAACACCTAGCAGAAACAATGGTTGGAAGATAATGTATTTGCATAGAGGATGCTTAGGGTTAAAATTAAGAGGCTGAGAATTCATTAATGATGCAAATTTGCTTTCATATAAAATATATATCTCTAGGATTAATGAGATGACTATATTAGAGGATTTATTAGAGAAAATTTTATTTATTAGAAATAAATTAGAGAAGATTAATGAAACATTTTTGTCTTTAAGAAAAAAATCTAATAGTAATGAATCTTAAGAACTGTTAGAGCAGCCGGACTGCGGTGGTACACGCCTTTAATCCCAGCACTTGGGAGGCAGAGCCAGGTGGATCTCTGTGAGTTCAAGGCCAGCCTGGTCTACAGAGTGAGTTCCAGAACAGGCATCAAAACTACACAGAGAAACCCTGTCTTGAAAAACCAAAAAAACGAAACAACAACAAAAAAGAACTGTTAGAGCAGTGAAAGAATTTTTTAAATTTTAATTTAAAAAGACAAAGATAATAAAAAAGTTCAACAAATTAATCATTTTGTTAATATGACTGATTTTTAGAAACAAGTGGGTTTTCTTACTTTTAATACTTGATAAAGCATAAACTTTAAAGCAGTTGAACCTTCATATAAATATTAACATTGTTAGTGGGCTGTATCTTTGTGGCCTTAAGCAAGTCAATATTCTTCTAACTACAGTTTCCGTATTTATAAAACGTAGTAGTTCCTATCTTGTCTCAGTATTATAACTCTTTCCTAAAAGTTGAAAGCATATTTGATCCTCCATTAATATTATTTATATATTATTTAATTCTCAAAACAATGATATAAGGTATCATACAGCCACTTTACTGATAGAGGCTGAGTGATCTGTCCAACTGTCACACATCCACATATGAGAGCATAGAATACACCCTGATTTGTCCAACTTTAATTCTTGCTCCAGCTATTAGGCATGCTGTCTTAGACGTACTATCTTCCAAAATAAAAGAAGATGTCTTTTAGAAACAAAACCAGGAATGTTACCTGGATAAGAATAATCACATCAAAGTATTACCCATTTCCAAGATGCATCTTGCTATATCTTCCAACATACCTAGTTTACACAAGGGACATTATTTCTACTTATAATTTGCAAATACCTGGAAGGGTGATAGCCATGTCATAAAAAGCAAATGGTATTTCAATAAGCCAGAAAATCTCAAATTGTTCATGCCTTGAGCATGTCTATGGCTCTTAATTATCAAATAAGTTGCCAGAAGTCACCAAATGTTGCTATATCAACCAACGTAAGAACTAGAGTGTGGCTGTGTCACAATGGGCATGGTTAATGATTCATCCCTAATCCTGAAGGCTCCTTCTGGGATGAATTGACTTTCTCCACAGCCTGCCCGCCCACCCTCTTGCAGATCCTGTCAAGAGGACTGCCTGTGTTGCTTTGCCTCTTTGCCCCTATCTTTCTACTTCAAACACTGTCTGATCTCACCTCCACTCACGAAACACAGTGCTTTAGAAATCATCAAACCAAACTGAGCCAAACTTAACGTAAAGCTGACTTGGTTAGAAGGAAAAGACTATTTTTTTTTCTGTTACTGTTGTGGTATTTTATTCTTCTTTCACAAGCCACAGTATTTTTCTAAATTAATTAAAAAAAATCAGTGAACTAAGGATTGATTGACAATACATTATTTGTTAGACAACAGAAAGGATTAAAGGTGAATGAGACAAAGTATCTGTCCTCAAAATATTATCTGCTTAGGAAGGGACTAAATTAATGTCATATTGAGATAATGTCTCATAACAAACAGCTATGAGAGTGCAAAGAGCCTATGCAAATGAACAGAATAAGAGAATATTCAGAAGAGAAGGTTCAGGACTCATTCCTTTAAGTAGCTAAGATTTCAAAATACAAGTACAAGACTTCCCTTAGAGGGGAAGCTACTATAGAGGAGAGGCAGTTGGGGCGATTTAAAGGGTACTGGGGTGATAATTTAGTGATATTTCCATAGTGATATTTAGTGATATTTACCCAGCAATATACTGAGAAACAGTAAGATAGGAAAATGGGTTGAAACCAAGTCATAATAGACTTTGAATATAGAGGTCAGAAGTTGTCTTTAAGAGTAGAAATTGTGAAGCAGTGAGATGACTTAGCTGATGAAGGTACTTGCTGCCAAGCCTGACGAATTGAGTTCAATCCCTAGAAAGTACATGGTAGAAGAAGAGAACTGACTCCCGAAAGTTATTATCTAACCTCCACATGTGCCATGCATAACACATGTATAGACACACAGACATGCACACACATACACACAGAGAGAGAGAAAGAGAGAGAGAGACAGAGACAGAGAGAGACAGAGAATGAAAGAGAGGATAGATAAATATAGATACTTTTTAAAGAGTTGAAATTGTGAGCCTGTGAAAGCCATTGAGTGTGGGGGAGATGTGATTCTGTCAGAACTCTGGAAAGTCAATGTGGAAATATTATATTAAATGACTAGAAAGTCAAGGTGATGCTGTGGAAGTCAGAATGAGGAGAGACAGAGTCATTAGAATTCAAAAAGTAGGACTTGGTTTTTTGCAAGTGAGCAGAGCTGGCCAGTGCAAGGCAGAGCCACTAGACATGTACAGGTAGGAAAAACATGAACTATGGCTAGTTTTGAACGAGGATGTAAAAATATATATGGGATTGTAAAAACTCAATATGAACAAAACAAAATATGTTCTCAAAATTTTATATGGATTACTTACTGAAATAATTTTGATATACTGGGTTAAGTAAAACTTCATTAATTTTAATGCCATTCATTTCATTTTACTCTTGCTATGGTTACCAGGAAACTTTAAACTAGTATGGGGCTGTATTACCCTTCCATGGGTCAGCACTGCACTGAAATTCAGGAGACAGTCTGTAAGATAGGATGATGGAGGAAACTGGGAGGTGAGTGACTGAGAAGCCAGAGGCCAAGGTTCTGTGTTGAGGAGGGGATTGCCAGAAAGAGCAAGTGCTAGGGAGGAACCAAGACGGGTGAGTAATTGTAGAAATAAGCTATTTGGGTTTTTACCCAGATACAGAAGTGTTTGGGCAGAATAAGGAGCCCAGCAGTGGGGGAAGTGAATGGTATCTAGTCTCTCAAGGAAAAAAGAGAAGAAAAAAAAAAGTGACGATGGATATGACAGGCATAACCTGCTGGCTTTTTCAGTCAGTCTGAAAAATCTGATTCTGTTAGAAAATGAAAACATGGACAGAAGAATCACTGGTGAGCCTGAAATGAAGATCTGCAGAGATAGGTCTAAAAGAAAAGCCAAGAATGCCCAGATGCAGGCCACATACAGCTTATTGTATGTTCGTATTAATAGTGAGAGATGATCGAGCAGGTTGTTATGAATGCCTTTTGTCTTGAATGGTGGAAAGGGGATGTGAAATGGCTGAAATGATCATCTGAATGAGAAAAGTCTAGGAAGAATGTGGAGGACAGCAGAGCTCCCCTTCTCTTGTTGACCTTGTCCTTGAGGGATGTTGTTGATCTCATTGGTCATTAAATTTTGTCTTGTACATTCCTTGTTCATGACACTGGTGACTTCCACAATGGCTTAAAATCATGAAAACGATTCACTTAATGTATTTCAGGAGAAAGCATGATAGATATTATGGGTGGTCTTCATAAATTTTTCTTTCTAAACTTTATTCTAATATATACCCTTTTCTTTTATGTGTTTTCCCAGTTCATCTACTTCATCAAGAAAGAAAATATCTGATTCCATTCACTGATAAAGATAGCTATCTTACGTCTATAAGTATAAAGGAGAACCCCATTGTTCCAGTCTTACTTTGAATGCCCTCTTGTTCCAAGTCTTCGTGTTGTCAGGAGGGGAAACTTTTGGCGAATTGTCTAAAAAGGAAAGATAAAGTTTGTAACTTATGTAGCTCTAATGCAAACCATTCTTTCCTATCCTACTAATTTAAGAAAGTAAATGGCGGACTAAAAGGAACACTTAAGCTACAGGAAAGTAATACACGTGTGTTGATAAGAATGACATCGATTACCATGGAAGAGCCTACCAAGATCTATATTTGCTTGATGTAACTACCGAAGCAATAGTTACTTTATTTACACACACAGGAGGACTGTTTAGATTCCTCTATAATAATTCCATTCAGGGGTTTACCCACATTAAATATCCATCACCATTCTGAAAGGATCCTTGGATCTGAAGAGAGCTCCATGGAAAATTTGATGAATTGATTACTTCTAGTTTTATCGGATGTTCAAGGTGCTCTGTGATTCCCACTTAAGGATAATTGCCATAAGGTAGACTCAGAAAAATTGTAGGATTAACATGAACATCTAAAGCTGTCTCATCCAGCCTCAGAGGGTGCACTGAGCCTTGAGGAGACTGATTATCAGCAAGTATAAAATAAGCTAATCACAGGCATGGTTCTAAGCCCATGAGTACCACGCTCCATATTACACTCTCTGTGTAAGAAAACATGTTTTCAAAATAATTAAACTACTTTTTAACATTATTTTATCTTATATGCATAGGTGTTTTACCAGCATGTATGTCTGTGTATTACATTCAAGGAGAGACCATGGAGTCCAGCAGAGGCATGGGATCCCCTGGAACTGGAGTTACAGAGGTGCATCTGGAAGAGCAGTCAGTTCTCCTTACCACTGAGGCATCTCTTCCGCCCCCAAATAAATTACTTCTTTAAAGTATGGAGTTGAGCCACTGTTAAAGTGGGCTTTTAAAGTGGGGAGCTAGGAAAAATGATGCATACTTATAATTCCAACACTCAACAAGCTGATCAGGGGAATCACAAGTTCAAGGCCAACCTGAGCTACATAATTAGTTTAAGGTCAGCCTGGGGTACATAGAAAATTCTGCTCAAATCACTTGTCTCTTCCTGCCCTGAAAACCTATGGATCTGGACCATAACTCTTATTGCTTTCTAAGCAATGAGTCTTCTACAGGTTAGGATCTGGACTTTGGAGACCAAAACTTCCTTCAGTTCTACTAACATATCCTAAATCATCAGAGGACAGACAACTGAAAGGGGTTTTAAAGATGAGTGTTTTACCAAGGAATTAATATTATTTCCTGGTTCTCAAAATGATAGCAACATATATAAGTCACCTAATGTCAGATTCATAGATTCCCATCCTAATGATAAGAAATGACAGAAACTTAACCAATCTCATCATAAAAATGTTAATTCTATGGCATAATCATCTTCATACTGAAACAAAGATTTAAGACAGCTACGTAAGTAGTAGAATAAAAATCTATCAAGAACTCAAATGGCTGGACAATATAAATAATGAGAGCCTACATTTATGAGTTCACCTTCACTTACTTTAGCTTCCCAATGTAGTTTAACTGTATTCTTGAATGCATCCTTTTTGAAGAAGCATGCTACTGTTTTATGGAGCTTACCTTGAGCTCACAATAGATCTGATAGCCAGTATTTGTAGACTCAAAAAAATTAAGATGTAAACATATAGCACTTCCAAACAAACACTAAGGAAGCTCATTTATGCTTGCAAAGCAAATGTCTTAACATTCTCTGCAAAAGCTCATTCAGATGAATCGGTTTACACATTGTCAACCTAATATGTTAGTTGTAAGGTAGTAGCCAATGTATGTCATATACCTTTCCAAAGGTGGCCGCACAAGCTGGTTCCAGTTTCTCTTTCCTACAGAAATCTAAATAGTGAGCATAAAGAATGCACCGTGGGAGGCAAACTCCTTCACACACTATGTAATTGTCTTCAAGCCTGAGAGAAAAGGGGCAAAAATTAGGTCAAATCTTTTCACTACTACCCCCCTGCCCCCTCAATGACTTAATGCTCATTTTGAAAACAGACTCCACAAGTGAGTTAATGAGCAGACATAAATGGGCTTTCTTTGTTCTGGATGCTGTTTAAAATAATACCAGGATAAAAATAACCAAAAATTGTATGCTATGTATCTCAAAATTGTTGGGAGGAATTTGAATGGACTTTCCATAAAAAAATCATAGCAGTTTATGGCGAAGGATACACTGCTTACCCTGCTGTCACTGTCCAGTGTTTACATAATCCAAACGTAACAGGGGACTTTAAAGATGTGTACAAAGGTTATGTATAAGTGTTAATCAATTTCCTAAGAAAGGAAATGCTCTTGATGATCCCCCTTAACTTGACAAGCCCTAGAAACAATGTCTAGAAGTCAGAAACAAAAGGAAGGTCTGAAGTCGGAGCAAACGCCCTCTACAGATCTGGACAAGCAAATGGCGATTTCTGAAGAGGGCCACCTCTAAGGGAATGGTAGGTGACCTCTAGGAGCTGAAGGCCACAGTTCTACAGTTCAGGGAGTAAATTCTCTCAACATCCAGGGAGATTCGAGAAACAGCAGCAAAAAGGTCTCGTGAAATTCCAGCATCTGTCTGGTAAGGCCATGAACTAAGAGCCAAGGTAGCCTGTCTAGACTCCTGACTGACAGGAGCTCCAAGGCAATATGTTTGTGTTATAAGCAAGCACAGATGTGCCACTACATAAACACAAACAAAACGTATGGATTAATTTTAGAAGAGTAAGAACCACAGTGATCAGCTGTTAGTACAGTTACAATGTGATGTTAATGTAGAAACCCCTCCTTCCAGGCCTCCATTGCAAATACCAGGTCTTACTTCTTTATAAATTTTCAGTGTTCAGAAGTTTACTGTTTGATCTAGGACTATGAATGGAGACATTGAAGATGCTACATTTTTAAAAGAATATCCTCAATTCAAAAGGATTGCCAGGCTTCAGCTTGTCAATCATCAGACACCCTTACTTTCATCCACAAACTATTTCTGAATCCTGAACAACAAGAGAAAACATGGTACTGTATTTGTTTGGAAAAGACACCAAGGTAAACTGACTCCACTGAAGCTGAAATGATGATCTACTTCCACTCTTAAATCTTTTTACTGTGATTAAACCTATGGTCATCTAAATCATCTACTATACCTAAAACAATATGTCTCTATAGAAGTCTCCAAATATAACATATAACAACTCTGCAGTACAGATGTAACTATATAAACTTTGAAAATCTGGGTAAATTTCCATTTAATTTCAACTAAATTTAATGTAATGTACATTTGTGTTATAATTTATCTGAATGACAATCTAGAAACCAAAGCTTCTAGATTCAATCCCTTTTTTTCTAATTGTTCAGTAAATTATTTTTACTAAAATACACTTATACTAATTTCATGCTTAATAAAATCATAATCATTTATAACACAAGAAAAGTGTAAATGAAGTGTTATTCAGATTAAAACTGGGTCAAGTCTTTCAAGATTTCAGATTTAACATACTCTCAATGCACACAAAATAAAAGTTAAGAGACCTAATCCATGAGTTTCAGACACCAATTATTCTTTTAATTAAAAATATCCAAACCAACTAGGATATTCTTTTAATTAATAATATCCAACCCAACTAGGATGTAGTATTTCAAAACAAATAAATTTGCCTACCTAAAATTGAATAGCTAATTGACAATAAAAGTTGGAATTAATATGCCATATTTTTACTTTGATTTTCAGTTCTGATTTTAACACTCCCAAGACAATTCTACAGCCTTACAGATTTTTCAAAATCCCAATAACTTAGGGTTTTAACTCATTTTTTAGAATATTGAGAAAATCAAACAAAAACGTAAGAACTTTATATTCTTCAAAACATGAAAATTCATGTGAGAAATAGTTATTTAAAAACCTACATTTTAAAGGTAGGAATACAATACCCGCAATCCATTTAGTTGGGTAATTGTTTTTATAGTCGTTGTTTTGTTCTCAAAATACTGAGTTAAGCTAGACATATATACTACAAGAATTTTAAACAAACCCAAGATTGTTTCCAATCACTCAATTTGAACTGAAAACCTGGGAGAGATCATTTAAAATAAATACAAAATCCAAATATTTTCCCAGTTACCCTATGACAGCAGCTGTTTTCTAAACATTCCAGATAATTTCTCAATTACTTACACTTCCAGCGTATTTTTAACTGATAATCGTGACAACAGACTTCAAAAGTCAAAACAAAATTTTACAGGAATATTTGTTATATATTTCAAATGTTGGAAGGGTTCAAGCATACAGTTTCAGAACGTCAGGCTATGCAAATTAGAACTTACTGATTAAATAATAAAAATAAAGTTTACTAGCATTTGTAGATTCTATTTTTCGATTTTTTTCTAACTCTTAGATAATACTAGATAGATAGAAAGAATAACTAATCAGTAAATAAGTAATCTTTTATCTATTATTCGGAATTGGAGGAGAAATTTGTGCCCTTAATTCTTCACATTATGCAAGGGTTCTTAATGACACGGTCTTATTTTAGATGTCTCTTCCTTTTAGACGAGTGTTACAAAACGCTGTTAATGTGTAGAAGACCTGGTGATAATCTCTTAGTTTTAAAAGATCTTAGGCAAAACTCAATTTGTAATGTTTTGTTATAGTAAATCATATATGTGATATATTTATAAAAATTGAAAATTATTTAATCATGACAGCTTAACTGATTTTTCCGTTTTTTGCTTCTAACTCAATCCATCTATTTTCTGACTGACATAGTACCTGCCCTCCTGGGGATTAAAGCAGTGTTAAGATCCTTCCACTTTTTGTTGTTTTGAAGGATCATATCTGGAAAGCATAAAAACACCAAATAAATACATTTCATGCTTAGCGAGTAATCACGGAGAAAAAATTCATCACTGTGGCTTTATTCAAAAATGTATCCTGTTTATTCAAAAATATATCCTGTTTTTTTCTTTTAATCATGATCAGAACATGGATAGTGCGAACAGGCGGGGAAAAGAAAATGGATGCATTTCTCATGGGTCTTTTAAACTTGTGGAAGTTTTAGGGAGAAGCAACTTGGGGAAAGCCAGGGTCCTAGAGACACCGGCAGGTGGACTTCAGCGGGTGCGCGCGCCAAGGTCGGCTTACCACTGCAGGGTGAGCTGAGTCTGCTTCTTCTTGTCCTTCATGATCTGCGTGATGCTCTTCTTCTGAGAGAGCTGAGCGTCGGCCGCTTTGGTCTTGCTCTCGTGCGTGTCCGCATCCTCTTCTTCCGAGGAAAAGTTACCATTGCTTAAATGCATCTCTGAGGGCGAGTTTAAGGAGTAATGACAAAGAACAAGGGAACATGCGATCAGTCCGGTGGCCTCCACATCTACCTGCTTTGCGTTGAACGGGGCGCCCGAGGAGGAAGGAGCAAGGCAGGAGTTGAGCAAAACCCTCGGAGTTAACAGTGGTTCCGTTAACATTTTTTTCCTGGTGAAATAAAATGGTCCCGACAGAGCACCCCACTTGTGTGTGTATTCAGAGTGGATTTATCTTTATTGTTGGACGCCCTTAGGACTCAGCCACTGTCTGGCCGCCCGCCGGGGCGAGCGGAGCACTCACCTGATTTGACTCCCACCTGCAGCCTGGGGTCTCCGCCTTTCTCCCCGCTGCCCGGGGCGCCCGCAGCGGCTCCGGCAGCCAGGTACGCACTGTCCTCGGGGTAGACCAGCAAGCCCTTGCCCAGCAGCTGCGCGCAGCACTCCTCCGCGATCTCGGAGGGAAGTTGAGGCGAAGGCTGCTCCTGCACGAAGGCGTCTTCCAGCTCAGGGACCTTGGCCATCCTTTCCAGCCCTTGGACCTCGGCGCCGGCCGGGAGCTTGGCCCAGCTCGGGGTAGAGCCCAGAGCCCCGGGGCGGGGCGGGGGAGGGCGGAGCTGGGGACCTGTGGCCGCTGGGCAGGGAGGAGGCCGCAGGCTCAGAGCCCCCCGATGGCCGAGAGGGGACAGGGTGAACAGGTACCGCACAGATGGCCGGGTGGAGGAGGGAGGGCGGAGGCAAGGCTGCCTTTTTCCGAGCGGCTCAGGTCTGGGCAGAAGCTTGCTCCCAGCTCATTTCCACACCTGCTGTCAGTGACGCCTGAGCTGTTCTCTCCTTCATTCGTTCTCTCTCACCTTGTTTCTAGGCCCAGAACGACTTCTCTGTGGAAAACTTTCTGAAGGATCCCAGAAAGCTTAGCTAGCTCTCCTCTGTACTGGGACAAGCAGCTTCAACTGTCCTCATCTCTATTCTCAGGAGACCTAAGCTAGGCACCTGTCAGGACAGCATTGACTCTGCACGCGTAGGACAAGAGGGAACAAAACCTAGAGTACCATCCAGTCTTCGCCAGTCTTCGCATCGCTTTGGACAGATGTATTTCCAGAATAATCCAAGGATAGAGGAGCACCCTCTTCAGTGACTGGAAGGCAGACATCACCCCGCTCTGCACCGTGCACTCTGCTCTGCACCATGCACACTGACTTGGACCCTTGGGCCTCACAACCCTCTAAGCTGTGGAGATGGGAGGAAAAGATCCATTTCCTTGCAGTTCCATTACAAAAAAGATTTGCATCCTTCACAATTTTTCATTTCATGCCGTCATGCCCAAGCAGTGGGTGGTACAGGGGATGTTTGCTTAAATTTAATCACATTCTAGTCCAAAATGACGAAAGTCGTGTTTGTTTATTTAAAAAAGTAAGTTGAATTTCCTTTAAAGAAGGGTGCTATGGGGGGATTTGGGATCCTACTGCCTGGCTGACACATGGTTTTCCTCATTCTATTCTATATCCTTGACAAGCAGGCCCTCCAGGAAAAGATAGGATCGAGCACTGGTTCCCATCGTTTCATCGCAGCCAATCCTGTGTCTTCTTTGGGGGGCATTAGAAAGAGGTATCAGCCTTGAATTCAGCATGAAATAGCATTAAATTGAAATCACACAGACAAAACAAAATGAGACCCGGAGTGGCCGTTAACTGCAGGGCCGGTTACAGGGAGCAGTCTCCCCAAGAGCAGCGTTCCCTCGGGGCCCCTGAAATTGTTCTTGGGGTGCAGCTTCCCCATTTTCAACAGCACTTGCTGGAAAAGGCATCGCCTCTCTCAAAACTCTTCTCACCAGCTTCCTGTGGTTGCTGAAGGCAGGCTGGAGCCGCACCTACCCATACTCCCAAAGTTCCCAGGCTATTCCCTAAGTAGGACAGCTTGGCACATTTGTCTTCTCTACGCAGTCCTCTGACAGCCTCAGAGTCTTAGCGTGTATGGCTTTTCACTTCAGTGCTCCCATGTACAGCGTCCTACCTTTACAGAGATACACTCGGGGCATTCTGCCAGAGAAGTCCTTTTTGTGTTCACAAAAGGGCTCTATCCACTCATGTCACATACCGGTGAGAGAAATGTTCAGAAAATGACTGGAATTTCTCCTTTAATTTTAAAATATAGACCACTTGATATTCAGAAGGTGTTGTTTGTGTGTGTGAGTCATACAGACACTAAGTGAATATTTGGCAGTTTTCCAGTTAGACTGATCAATGGAGATACAAACTAATATCGTGTAAGGCCCTACACAAATTTTTGGCCATAATTTAAAGTTAAAAACTCTGCTTTTCAAATCACCATTGAAGTTCTTTGTGCTTCTCTTCAGAATTAGGAATTATTAGTAGGCATGAAACAATTAAAGGTATAAATCAGTAATCAATAGTCTTCCAAAATTAAAAATCCCAAGACAAGGTAGCTTCAATAGTAAATTGCACCCAGAGTTTAAAGAATTGAAGTCAACCTTTTCTACAAGCATACAGTGACAGCAGTGCTCAGATGATGGGGCAAGACGGCCCTTATCCTGGCTGCCCATGTGTGATTTCAATAGCCCCGGTTTCCATGGGGATGTGTTCTAAGATCCCCAGTGTTACTTGGAACTATAGGTGGTATCAAACTCTTGTCTATGCTTTTATTCCCTGTATGCCGCGCAGTGATACCATACGGAACCAAAGCCAGTCTGTCCTTCCATGTTTTGTGTGATGGTGTCTTTTCTGTCTCATTAGTCTTTCATTTGGGAGTCATGAGAAAGGAAAACAAGGGTTAACGGAGCCCAAGCCCTGCAATACTCCAACAGTCCATCACACAACCCAGAAAGCGTACACAGTGTAGATATGCTAGACAGAGGGGTACTGTTCCTTCCCTAGGACTACTTGGCATCCTAGTCTCTACCAAGTCCTCTGAAAGCCTCCAAGCCTGTTTAGTGTATAGGGCTTGCCTCTTTAGTGCTAATGTGTAGACACACTCAGGCACATTCCATAGAGGAAGTCCTCTGTGAGGGTGTCCTGGAGTAATTAATACATGATTGATTGAGAAAGACAGGCACTGATTGTGCGAGCATCCTGCAATGGGGGAGGAGGCCAGGGAGAGCACACAGGAAGAAGGTAAGATAGATACATGCATGCTCAATTGTTCTTTAGCCATTGCATTTTCTGCAGGGACTCTTGCCCATAGGTATAAGATTTCAGATTCTTCAACCTTTGACATGAACTTGCACCATACCTCTCTAGGAGAATTCCAGGCCTGCAGCCTCAGACTGCCACTATACCGTTGGCCTCTTTTCCTTGTTCCGAGGCTTCCAGCTTCTTGGACTAGTCTGGAACTTGTTTCCATGGTTCCCAGTCTGAAGTTGGCCATCATGGATTCATTTCTGCCTAAAACTATATGCGCTGCCTAAAACTATATGCGCTCATCCCATGAACCCTCTCATAACAGTGTATATACCATTGGTTCTGGTCCTCCGGAAAATAACACACAATTTATGACAAGGGCAGAAAGACAAGCCAATGAAAAGCTTTTCAGTTAACATTGCTAAAACTTTATCAAAGAGTGACTGTAGAATCCTACTTAATAGAATACTCAAAAATCAAATTAGACTAAAGCTCTAAGTATACAGTCTGCAACTGTACAAATCTCAGAGACCTCGACATGCATATCCCTGGCCTTGGACTTGGCCCAGCCTTCTTAAACACAATGGGATGCAAGCAGCTAAGGAAAAGTAGACCAACTGGATTCCTTCAGAATTCATCTACCTGAAGGCTACCAGAAAGGTAGACAATCTGTGTACACAATGGGAAATAGTTAAAAGTCATCCCATAAGATTTGAATATTTATAATACATAAAACCTTTTACAGCTCCAAGATCAAAAGACATTATCCTGATTTCTAAAATGAGCAAAAGAAAAAAGAAGAGGATGCAAAGTAAGGAAAGGAAGTAGATGTGGGAAGGGTTTAATAGGATCAAAATACATTGTATGAAATTCTCAAAGAACTAACAATAGCTTCAGAAATGTTCTAAAAATGAATGAAATGTTTAAATAGGCATTTGACATATATATATATATATATATATATATATATATATATGGTGTGAAAGATAATAAGTATCACTCAAATTAGGAAAATGCACATTAAACCCGCTGTTAAGTATCAATTTATACCCACAAAGGCTACTACAATCTTATAAATACAAGGCATAGAAAATAATTGTTGGTGAGATTGTGAAGTCATTGGGACCTTCATCTGTTGCCGGTAGAAATATAAAACAGATGAAAAAAAAAGATGAACATATGATCCAATAATTTCATTCTCAGATTCTCATTCCATTCAAGCAAATGGAAATTAATATAAAAATGTTCACGATAGCAATATGGACAATACTCAAAAAGGTGACAAAATACAAATGCCTAATCAGTTTCTGGATAAAGAAATTCAATGTGGTATAACATACAAGGGAATAGTGTTCAACCATAAAAAACGAAGTACTAATATATGATATTATTATGTGTGATCTCTAAGAACATTATTCAAACTGAAAAAACTTACATACAAAGGACAACATATTATTATATTCACAGGAAATAATCAGAACAAGAAAATCCATAGAGACAAAAAGTAAATTAATGTTACTGTCAGAACCAGAAGTAGGAACAAATGAAGAGTTCCTTTTTAATGGGTACAGGCTTTGTTTTAGGGGATAATGAGATTTTTCTGGAATTACATAGTAATGATGGTTGAATAGTGTGGGCATGTAGAAAACTATATAATTGTACACTTCAAAATGGTTCAACTGGGAAATTTTATCTCAACAAAAAATACTTTAAAGCAAGGGAGGCAATATTATAAAGAAATAGCTTAAGAATCTGCTACATTCTGACCAAGTAAGAACTACTATTTCATCTGAGAAGGAAATGTACAATGCTTGAAATATTTCCGTTCTTGATTCTCAAAATATGAGCCATCACTCTTAAAGTAGTAAACCCTAGGAGATAGTTTAGTGCCCTAGGACCCTCACTTGGTTTGGTGTTATGCAAACACACACACACACACACACACACACACACACACACACACACACCTTGTAATAAATGCACTTGGCAGCTCAGTTTTTTTTTTTTACCTGCACATATTATGTGCACACACCCCTTTGCAAACAGTGCAAGCAGCATTTGTTTTCAACCCCTGAACCCTCCGGCTACACTGGGCTACACCCACTCCCATCTCTGAACAATGGCATAAGTGTCCATGCCCTTGGTAATGATCAAATTTAGACGGTTTCTATGTGAGTGTATTCTCAATGTGGCTAGGAAGGAAGAGTGGGAAAACCACTCCAGCCTGAACTTGTTTGGGGTGCATGTACAGCAAGGCAAAACCATGTCCTCAAGGGACCTTTAAGGGAGAATTCCCTATTTACTATCTTATGCCTATGCAAAGATATGCATACGATTAAAATCAGATGCATTGGGGGAAAGGACATCTGAAGCAGGAAAAAAAAAAAGAATGTGTGACCTAATCTATCAATCAAAGTAGACAACCACTCAAGTTATGGCACTTAGTAACCAGTCCCTCCTCTTGAACCTAATAAAAGGAAGCCCTGAAAAATAATCAAAGCCCTTGAATATCTTCACTCAGGAGGCCCATTGTCAATCTTAAAAATGTATTCCTGTTTAACCTGCACTACCTCTGAACTCCAAATAAAAGAGTCTTGCTTCTTTTAAAAATCTGTGTGGACCCTTATTTCTGATTCTTTGAATAAAAGAAAGGCCAAGAACTTGGAAACCCCTCCCAGACCCAGCCACAGAGGGCAGTCTTGCTATATAGTCATGTAAACATAAACTAATCATGCCTCTGTTCCTTTTCAAGCTGGTTCCTTCCTCCTTCAATCGTAATTATGCTACATGTTGTCATTCTGTATGTATTGAGTGTGGGATGGGAGAGAATGATGGGGAGGAGAGGTTAAAGGGAATAAGTAAGGAGAGAAATGATTTTTTAAAAAGCCAAAGTGGAACTAGAAAGTCAACAAATAGAAACTATATCCATCGGTTAGAACTTATGAGATCAGGCCAGGTGGTGGTGGTGCGCACCTTTAATCCCAGCACTCTGGAGGCAGAAGAAGGCAGATTTCTGTGAGTTTGAGACCCGCCTGCTCTACAGAGTGAGTTTCAGGACATCCAAGGCTATACAGAGGAACCCTGTTTCAAAAATAAAATAAAATGAAATTAAGAGATCAGGCTAGGAATGGTGGTGGACCCCTGTAACCTCAGTAACTGGAAGGTGGAATCAGAAGTATCAGGAATTCAAGGTTATCTTCAGTTATGTAAGAAGCTGAAGGCAAGCCTAGGCTACATGAGATCTTGCCATCTATACACATGTTTACATTTTGGGAACCAAATTTATTGCTCCATGTAGACTTAACTGTTCTTCTTTCTGTAACTATCAATCCATGTAAATAACAAATAACTAGGGTGAAAGACAGGAAAGAAAGTTTCAAAGAGGCTACAGTCAGGTTCCAGTGGGGCAGTGAACAGACGGGGAGCTGGACATGAGGCCCGGAGTGGATGGCCTGTGCTGGTGATGGTTGTGGGAAGAAGGAGCATTTCCTGGTCACAAATAGTAGGTCTTGTATGGAAATGAAGTTATTTTTCAGGAGGGTAACAAGTATTTTCCATGTAAGCAATTTCTCAGCTAGTTGCTAAAACTCACCACAGCCATGGAAAAAACCCAGTTACCGGGTATTTTCATAGAGCATAACAACTTCTTTCATGAAAATCTTTTCAAAGACAGACTGGACTCGTGTCTTTCAATTCCAGAACAGGGACTTCCCCTTTAAGAGTGGATCCTGAGCCGGGCGGTGGTGGCTCGCGCCTTTAATCCCAGCACTCAGGAGGCAGAGCCAGGCAGATCTCTGTGAGTTTGAGGCCAGCCTGAACTACCAAGTGAGTTTCAGGAAAGGCACAAAGCTACACAGAGAAACCCTGTCTCGAAAAACCAAAACAAACAAAAAAAAAGAGTGGATCCTGAGCCACAGTGTTTCAATACCTGTCTAAATGTCTCATGGGGCAATCTTATTCCTTTGTGGTTCTTCATCACCTGACCTTCATGAAAGGTTGATCCAATCTGTTCATCTCCTATTTGATATGTTAACTAGAAAAATTACAAGGCCAGAATAGTTTATGCTATAGGTGTTTGTTACCCTTTGTGCTATTCTGTGGATTAAAGTTGTTTCAAAGTAAAACAAAAAATATTAAGCCGATTGATTTTTCAAAATCATAAGTAAGCATAAACTCCTGGTTATTTACTAATAGAAGATACTTGCAAAATAATAGATACGTATATTTGCACAGAAAATAAGTTAAGACTTGAGAAATACATTTTTATTATAATGCCCTTGTCAAATATGGAGGGGAAAATACATTTAAAATATTTGAATATTCACTCCTTGAGTCAAAGTGAAATTACTTTTTACTATTTTTAGCTGGATGTTATTTTGTTGAAGCTCAGCATCCAGTATCTCTTTCAGTCAGTGTGGTCTTCCTGTGAAGGAACTGTTTTCCATGGAGTGTTGGACTTGGTGCAAATAAAAAATGGGAAAAGTACAATTTGCAAATTGTATGAAATGCTAAATATATGTGCTAAATGGCATTTGTCATATGGCGGGTACCTAGTAAATATTTTTTTAAATATTTATTTATTTATCATATATACAACATGTATGACTACAGGTCAGAAGAGGGCACCAGATCTCATTACAGATGGTTGTGAGTCACCATGTGGTTGCTGGAGATTGAACTCGGGACTTCTGGAAGGGCAGTTGGTGCTCTTAACCTCTGAACCATCTCTCCAGCCCCCCTAGTAAATATTTATAAATGGAAAGTAGTTGCAGTTTTCCATCCTTTTTTTTTCATTTAGCTCAGAGCTAAATTTATCATAATACTGACTCCAAAATAAGTACCTGTGATAATACTCTTTGTATGGTAGAGGAGGCAGATACGGGAGAATGCAGGGTGATAAATACAGCATGTGTTACAAATACACGAGCAAGGGCAGCTTTGGTCCACAGACGACAAGTGAGTGATAATTTTAGTGGGACTATAACTTCTCTGGACTTGCAGGAATTTTATTCATTCACAGTGCCACTGAATATAAGATGCATTCCAGATATAGGAAATGGAATAGGCAGAGGCACAGAGGTAAGAAAACATGGGCGAGTGGAAGAGTCAGTACTAGGTGAAGAGCAATGTGGTGAACGTGGAGGAGCAAGAGCAGATCAAGCTTTAAGAAGCCTTTTCAAGCTCAGATATACAAACTTTATTATAAGGATCCAAATCTGGGGGTGAAATTCAGAAGTGAAGGTTAAAAGGATGAGTCAATTATGGGGGAGGGAAGTTGGAAAAACCAGGTGACGCAAAGAAGGTGCAGAGTAAACAAGACAGGAGCAAGTGAAGACAGAAGGGAAAGGCTGGTTAAAGATCCCCTAGCAGATATTTGTATTGTCACAGTACTATCTTCAAAGGTTTGTGCATTCTCTATCCCTATGCTAATCAGTTCATTGCCATCTTGACTCTTAACTTTGCTATCAACAAATGTGCATGGAGAGAGTTGAAAAGCATTTATACAGTGGGGCTCTTGCTGATGTTGGAAGCCTTAGGACCACTAATCATCATGTGGCCTGACCAGGCTAGTTTTTAGGAGATAAGCCTGTTATTGCAGCTGACACCCAGGATTATACTAGCCAGAGCCAACTTCCTGACCTGGGGGCTGCGGAGAACAAAGCCATTCTGTACCACAGCCTCAAGCATGAGCTTCCATGGAGCATAGAAAAGCCGAGCCTAGCCTACATAGCTGACACAGAGGTGTAGCAATTGATTTAAGGTACTAGAATTTAGATGGTTTATTATGTGGCAAAAACATGCATGGCTATGGACTGCTTAGCTTCACATTTTACAAAAATGTGTTGACTTTAGCAATGGGAGAAGCAGTTTACAGAATGAAGTGGCATATTGTTTTAGTTTTAACTTTGAGTTTTGGTTTTGCTTGGTTGGTTATTTGTCTGGTTTGATTTTTATTTGTTTTGTGTTAATAAAGGGTCTCATGCAACCCAGGCTGGCCTCAAGCTTACTATGTAGCCAAGGACAACCTTGAACTCCAAGCACTAAGATGACAGATGTGCTCTACTATGCATATGCAGCGCTGAGGATGTAGCCCAGGACTTCACGAACAATAGGTCGAGCCATGTACTCAGACCCCTGGTTTCTGGTTTTAAGGAATTTTTGTTTGTTTGCTTGCTTTCAGTTTTTAGGTGAGGAAAGAATGCAACTCAAAGGTGAGGAAATTTGTCATAAAACTTCAAAGTGTTCATATAAAAGTCAAATGTAATAAATAGACACAAAAATAGCAGTTGAAAAGCAGCTTGTAGGTCTGTGTATAAGTGGATGAAATGAACCTTATTATCTATTTTATCTTTTATGAAATTCTTGCATTGTTTATACACAGAGAGACATATGTGCACACTTCATTTTGGGGAAAACAATTTGGATATAGCAGTGTACTAGAATACTTTCTAAATGGTCTGGCTAAGGGAAAAAATGTAACTTTTTGCATACAGATTTCTTCTTCTGTCCCAAACTTAGAGAATTCAGCAGTCTCTTCTGGAAGCTGTTCATGCAGAGTTGCATTCTGGGTGCAAATAGAATAAGATGTTCCAAATATAAACCCTAAACCTTTTAAATAAATTAGGTATACTTTAAAACTAGAAAAACTTAAGTTCACTTCCACAGTATATGATTGAAGTCTTTATACCACAATTTTCCTAGTGTCTCTCTCTGGGGCCAAATTGTCCATTATACTATTTCAAAGCTCTGAAATAAGATGTTATTTTATAATGCACTTAATTTTATAGCATACTGTGGCATTTGTAAGACAAAGACAATAAGCCAGTTAATGTCATATCAATGTTCATTTGGGAGGAATGAGCAAAACCAGAATACTTTTCAGTGTTTCTATCATAATAATTCTATCCTAACAAAGTCAATAAATAACATTAATGTTACATGCTTTACGTATGATTTTAACCATGTTTAATTTACTGTAATTAAAAATATAGCAAAATTAAATTACTTTAAAAGCAGCACACTAAAGCAAGCCATACTTTAGATAGTGTGTGTGTGTGTGTGTGTGTGTGTGTGAGAGAGAGAGAGAGAGAGAGAGAGAGAGAGAGAGAGAGAGAGAGAGAGAGAGGGTTTCTCTGTGTATCTTGGGCTGTCCTGGAACTCACTCTGTAGACCGGAATGACCCTTGAACTCGGGGACCCATCTGCCTCTGCCTCCAGGGAGTTGGGAGTAAAGGTACCGCCACATCTGTTCTTGATGTCTTATAGTCCACAGTGGACTCCCAACCTGCTTTTCTTCTCCATGCTTCCTTGTGCCGTTGCTTAGCCAATCTTTCCCCTTGGAATTTTTGTTAGAGGATATTTAAAATTATAGCTCTTTTTCCTGAGTGTTCAATGTTTGTATTTTATAAAATTGCTATGAAAAAAAATTGCTATGTGGATGGCTAATTGTAATCATTTTGGAGATGTTATCATTTGACTACTAAGACTTGTAATTTTGATGAAATTCATTGCTTTTTTAAATACAATATTCAGGTGAATAACTCCTTTTAGAACTTACATAATTTCCTTAAGCTAAAAAAGAGGGGTTTTAGCCAGGAGGGGTGACGTACACCTTTAGTCCCAGAACTCCGGAGACAGTGACAGGAGGATCTCTGAGTCCGAGGCCAGCCTGGTTTACAGAGAAAGTTCCAAGATAGCCACAGCTACTCGGAAAAACTGTCTTAAAAACTCAAAATAATAATAATTAATAATAATAATAATAATAATAGCTTTAAGTTACTAATTTTGTTTCAGTGTCACTAAGTGGAATGGACAATGGTTGTACTTCAAGACGGTAAATACAGTGCATTTATTTCCCGTCTCTCACTCAGCTTGAAATCACATGAGTCCAATATACCTTCTTTATTGAACAATTTATCAAATGGAAGAATTAAGTGAATGCTGCTCTTTCCACAACATTGCTTTTGGGTGCCAGAGGTAGATAAATAACAATAGAATGATATAATAAGCAAGTAAACATTAGATCAAGAAAAGAAGAGGGTTAGGTGTAATAGAACCAAGGGATTTATGTGGTGTTTCTTGAAACTGGACTATCTACATCAGAATTACCTGAAGTCATAGTAACCTGAGAGCCAACGAACCAATGCATTACATGGATTTTATCAAGACAGTGTCGGGTGCTATAAATTTCTCAATTACATTTATTTCAAGAAAATGTGGGGGGTGGGGTGAGACAGTGTTACAACCCAAGCCATAGTCTAGAAACAGAGAGAGCTAGTACAGGATGCCTTCAACCACCTTACAATGTAACATGGTGCTTATTTAGAAGGACCGGGTGGAGGAAAGACTTGGGGCTGGTGGGGAAAGGTGATCACTTCCCTTCATCATACTCCTAGTCTTTGAAGCCAGACAGCTATAAGAGGCTGTGCTGCACCCAGCAGACTGAAATAAGCATCACAGAGGCCAGCACACCGGAGACTCTAGTCTCCTCCAGCGGCATCCCATCGGGAACACCTGTTGAAACTTCTCCAGGACACATTCGGCCCTTTCACTGCTGATGTACTCATCACAGCATACTGCTAGCATTGCCTAAGTGCTAGCTTTGCCTTCTCAGTCTAACAGGTAGCCTGATTTCAGGAAGTTCTTCAATCATTCGCCAGCCACTCTTTCCATTCCCAAGGATAATTAGTGAACTATTAAACTGGACATCTCATATGGAACAGGACATGTAGAAAATCCTTCTTAGTTTATTTTAGGTGTATTTGTGTGAGATCAGTAATTTAATAATCATTTTAGTAATTTAATGATCATTATATGATGTACTTATATTTTTTTTCAGTTAGTGATCTATGACATCACAAAGTAAACTTCTGATTATTTGATATAAAGTGTGACAAGATAGAGTTATAAAATATATAAAAGTGATAGAATCCATCTTAATTATTTTATATGACAGTTGTTTGTTCATCATAGCTTCATCTTAAAAAATAAAACAGGTAAACAAGCATTCCAAGCTAAAATAAATAAGAAGTGCCATCAATTAGAAACAGAGATGGAAAATAAAAGCATTGACACTGATACTTATAATATAAAATAATGAAATATCACAATTATAATACAAGATAATGAAAATTACCATCATCAGTCCTTCAAATGCAAAGGCCAATTTATCATTTTCCTAAAGGATGCAGTACTAAAACTGTGGGTTTCCATTTATAATTCAAGCTACGTTGAATTTTAACAATGTATCTTTCAGTGTTGATTGGATATATTATAATATCAAAATGTTGCAGGATAAATCAGAAAATGTGTAACTGACTATCACATGTCATCTTTAAAACTGCATTCAGAACTCAAAATAAGCTATGATAACATTTACACTAACACAGAAAGCAAATAGTTACATATGATTACACCTTTTAGGTTGATCTATTTGTAATTTCTCTTTGTGCAGATTTCCAGAAACAAATCACTGACAAGCAGGACAACACAAAAGCAGATGTAAAACCACAATAAATATAAGTCTATTTATGAACTTGAAATCAATGTGAACTCAGCTTTTGGATTATAGAATGAATGAATAAGACCTTTATTTGTAAAGCTTAGCCATTAGGTGTATTAATTTACAACTTAATCACATTAGAAATGTAACTGTCTGTTTATAACCATGAATTAAATTTGAAGGGACACATGAGAGACATGACAGCTAACCGTTCCCTTTAGAGGTAGTAGGTAAAGTCATCAGGTCATTATCTGACTTACGGGTTGATCCTATAAGGAAAATTAAACTAAGGGAAAATTATCCTATGACGAGTTTCCATTAGATAGTTGATGGATTGCCAATTGCCTTCAGTACTCACTTAGTGTTACAAATGAGAGGATTGAGGAAGACCATAAAATGAAGGAAATTGCAATCACTGATACAGGAAGTGATGAAGTGGAGTAAGGATTTTAATAGAGTGAGGGTCAAGTACGGGTGATTTCTGTTTTGACCCCGTTCCGGTATAACGGTAATGACAAGCCTGTGGGAAGAAGAAGTGAATTTATCGTGCCAACAGTAGGCACCTTTTAGAATTCCAATCATTTCATCATCTACTTCATCTACTGTGAGGTGACTGAATCTAAGAGTCTAAGCTGTAGCAACTGGAATCATGAAGACGTGTGTAAACACGAATGCACGTCGTGGATAATAAAATTCTGAATTTTCCCCTTAAAGTGATCATAAAATGACCCTTTCAAGTTCATGACCTCTTCTTATTTTGTTAAGATTCATTGCATCGGTGACTGTAAGACTGTAATGTCACCACAGTTTTGTTCACTGAGCAGCAAACATGAGATGTACTTTGCATCGAAGCTGTGCCCTGCAGGAAGTAAATCTCCCCGTCAGAGGTAGCCTTTAATGTGTGCACTGAGACAACCCAGCTGTGCTTGCTAAGGATGAAGGTTGCATCATCTTCCCAGCCAAGTGACCTGCTCTACACAGGGGATGCCTGACCTCCAATAAGTTCACAAAGCTGCCATCTATCTGTGCGTAGTCCTGAGATGTAGCAGGAACACAATAAGTGAGGATGGGTTTATGGACACTGAGAGATTTTTAAAAAGTATCTCATATGTCTGAATGCAAACTCCAGATCCAGAAAGAATAACCAAGGCAAACTTAAAGGAGCAGAATTTTGGGGAAGGCTGGGGCGCGGGAGGAGGGAAGTGAGGGCAATCTGTGGTTGGTATGTAAAATGAATAGAAAAATCTCTTAATAATAATAATAAACAAAAAAAGAAAAAAGAGTAGAATTTGCTGTGAATGGAAAAAAATAATGGAATAATAGCATCTGAATGCTACAATGAAGCTAGAATGGATCTGTAAATTCCTTAAAAATGGCAAGATGACTGCAACATTCCTCAATATCTCCACCATTATTAGTACCTTTGTAACATGTCACCATTATTGAATACCACACTGCTTTGTGTTTGCATGCAAAATAATTATCTTCTAAGCGTATAGGACTATCACCAAATATATGTCGAGCTATTCAAGAATCAAACCAAAATGAAGGAGAATTACAAACTTCCAATATACAGTGTCACAGAGTAAACAATTTCATCCCCCCGAAGGGAAGAATTTGTGCATAAAAAGGAGGGATGAGGTCAAAGCAAGCCTCACATCCATCAGAGCAAATAGGGCGTGTGGTGTTTGGATATGAGCTCTGAAGGGCTTGTGTAGCCCTGTCTTTATGGACATTGCTATTTGCAGCCCAGATAATCTTTGTCTGGAATGATTCTCCTCATTGCCTGCTGCTTTCCTAAGCAGACATCCTGGCCTCTCCCACATCCAGGAGGCTCCACTGATTCTTAGGTTTCACTCTCAAAGCTTCACACATTATCTTCCCAAGCATTTCCTGCAGTGACCCTCACCCTGCCACACATTAGCTCTCCCTCTAGGTCTTCCTTTGAAATCTGATTGGAAGCCTCCATAATCCATTAGCTCTTGTATTCTGCAAATTTACAAAACCAGCAGCGTATGGACAAGGCCAGTCTACTGACTGCTTGAATACTAGCTGGGACTCTTGGACTATGTCTGTAGCAGCTACTGAGTGCTTGAGCAGCTGAATGAAGAGAGACACATCCTGACACTTCCCTGTGTGGCCTGTGTAATCAGGACACCTCCAGAGTCACTGACTCCTCAATGAAGAGTGTGTGTGTGTGTGTGTGTGTGTGTGTGTGTGTGTTCATACAATGTATTCTGGTCATGATTCTAGAACTGAAGTGGTAGTCGTTCTCAAGGCCCCATACCTACTGAGTGTGGTGTAACGAAAGCAAAATTCAAAGCAATTTCATTCCTTCAAGGACTCAGCAAATACTGAGTACTCAGTATATACTAAACACATGAGATTCGTCAGTGAATAAGTAGAAATGATCCTGTCTTTTAGGATCTTTCATTCTGGTGAAGATAATGGGCACTTTAACACCATCATGAGTTTAAAAGTTATAATAGAGTAAAAAAGCAAACCTAAGAGAAAAGGTCAAAACAGCCTAAGAATGAGGCTGAGAAGATAGCTTAGTGAGCAAAATGTTGGCATTCCAGGCAGGAGCACTGAGTTAGAGCTCTAGAATCTACACAGAAAAGATGTCTGAGGTGGTCCATGCTTGCAGTCCCTGTATGGAGAAGTAGATGCCTGGGGCTCCCTGACTGGCTTGCCTAGCCTATTTGACAAGTTCTAGGCCAGTGAGAGACCCTGTCTCAAAAAACTGAGTGGATGGCTCCTAAGAAATGATACCTGAGCTTGTCCCTCTGCCTCCATGTGCAGTGATCCATATGTGCATGTGTGCCCTCACACAGAAATCAATAGAGATAGATGGAGACAGAGATGGATAGATAGATAGATAGATAGATAGATAGATAGATAGATAATAGATAGATAGATAGATAGATAGATAGATAGATAGATGATTGATAGATAGATAGATAGATGATTGATAGATAGATAGATAGATAGATTGATAGATAGATAGATGATAGATAGATAGATAGATAGATAGATAGATAGATAGATAGATAGATAGATGCATGGATGCATGGATGGATGGATGATGGATGGATGCATGGA
This sequence comes from Peromyscus aztecus, assembly GCA_902168405.1. Classification (NCBI taxonomy): domain Eukaryota; kingdom Metazoa; phylum Chordata; class Mammalia; order Rodentia; family Cricetidae; genus Peromyscus; species Peromyscus aztecus. Next base: position 31,633 of record CABHPQ010170501.1, on the reverse strand, counting down.
TGCATGGATAGATGCATGGATGAATGGATGAATGGATGGATAGGCAGGCAGGCAGATAGACAGACAGACAGATAGAGTAAAGAAATAGCCTAAATGGAATCAAGAGTGCTAAGTGTGGGCATGCTAGGGAATAAAGACAAACAGTAGCTTTGAATAAGGAAACCAAGGTAAGTATCATTAATAAGATGAAACTCAAGTGAACAGCTAATAACAGTAAAGAAGTCAGCAAAGCTGTGACGGAGGAGAGGATTCTTGGCATGGCAGACAGAGAACAACATGTCAAATCTTACCTACAATCGCAGGTGGCCAGTGTGTTGGGAGATGGCAAATAAAGTTGAGATGAGCAAGAGTAAAGTAAGAGAAATGCTAGAAGCATGGTAGATCAGACCTTGAAGGCCACTGTTAGAACTTCAGAATTTTACCAAGTGTAGTTCGGTGTCAAGAAATGGCAAGATGCGAATTATGTTGCAATCTTTAGTTTGATGCCAAGAATGGGCTGGGAGTGAGTTGAGAACGGATGTACTTGTTGGCTGTTGCTGCTCAATAATTTATTTCCAAAATGCAATCTTATATTTAAAAAATTTTAGATATCTCTTGAATTCATGAGTCAAAAAAATGCAAGCAATGATTAGTTGGGCATTCTCTCTGCTTCATGTGGTATTAACTAAGATGCTTTAAGGCATTTTCTGGTGGGAGATCTGCTCTGGAGAATCTGAAATGGCTTGGCTCACATCTCTAATGTTCTCTAAGGTTCACTTGTTTCAACTGAAGCACCAAGAATGACCTCTGTCACGGTCATATTAAGGCAGTTGGATTGGGTCCCAGAGAAAGTGTTCCAAGAATCAGAAACCTCTCCCTTTTAATACCTAAGCCTGGGAATTGTCATAGTGTATTGTAGAGGCAAAGCAATTACAGAGATCCCCAGAATTAGAGGAGAAAGCCATAGATCCCCATGCACAAGGTGAGTAACAAATAGTTCATGGCAGCACTGCACTCCACCCTCTGGCCATGATTTGCCGACATTAATCCCACTTAAATACACCCATTCACTTCCTGTGGTGGTTTGAATGAGAATGGCCCCCATAAGCTCATGTATTTGAATACTTGGTCTCCAGTTGGTAAAACTGTTTGGGAAGGATTAGGAGGTGTGGCCTTATTGAAGAAGTTGTGTCCCCAGGGTTGGGTTTTGAGGTTTCAAAAACCTTGTGCTATCCTCAGTTAGCTCTCTGCCTCCTGCTTGTGGATCAAAATGTAAGCTCTCAGCTACTGCACTAGCCCTATGTCTAACTGCCTGCCTGCTGCCATGCTCCCCATCATGATGATCATGGACTCTAACTCTCTGCAAAGATGATCCCCAAATTAAATGCTTTCTTTTATACATTGCATTGGCCATGTTGCTTTACCACAATAGCAAAGTAGTAAGACATGACATCCTCTTATGCAATCAGGTTGAAATTTAAGATCTAGGATTTGGATATCTAGACTATATTCTTTCTCAGTCTTTAAACTGTGAGATTTCTATCTAATAAAGGTAGACATTAGGCTTTGATAGCATTATGAGTGCTTTCAAATCATCTTTACAAAGAACAACTTTGGTCTCTTTTTTTCCTCACAAATCCTTCTTTGCAACAGAAATAGTTGGCTTTCAAGACTATTGTCTTAGTTATAAGACTTTTTATTATCTCTTTTTGAGAAAAGATCTCACAATGTAGCCTAGGCCGGCTTCAGAATTACAGTCCTCCTGTCCCAAACTAACAGGTGAGTCTTGGGATTATAGGTACACACCACGATATATGTGCTTATTTATAATATTTTAGAAGTCTATTTTCTTAATATCCAATTTCCTTCTAAATACTTAGCCTTATACATGTAGATTAGTGAAGCTCCTACCCCTCAGCAAAGAAACAGCTTGACCAAATGCAGAGACTGTGATGGTAGAGTGCTCATCCCCCCGTTAGATATCTGTAACACAACTCTTCCATACAAGGCTCAGGGGACATCAAGGAAGAAAACATGGAAGACAGAGCCAGAGGTTCAGGAGGACTGCTACAAAATAGAGTCTTCTGGACAGAACAGGGATGTTGTACCTATGAAGTCTTGCCTACATAAGACCTACACAGAACCACACCAGTCAATATCCCAGCATGGAGGGGGAGAAGAACCCACAAGGTCCAATCCCTAGTTGAGGAGCTATAGGCAGTCGGCAGTTTTCTTCAGGGATAAGCCCCTTATAACTTGCCCATACCCAAGTGGTCAGACCTACTACACCCTTGTGTATATGAACAATACTAACTGAACTCAGTAAGTGTATATATAATTATAGAAGAAGAAGACATTTGAGAGAGGGATGTGTGGGAGAACATGGGAAGAATTGAAGGGAGGAGAGAGCAGAAAATGTGAACAAAATGCATTGAGCTCGTGTATGATATTCTCAGGAAAGCATTTTTTAAAAAAAGAAGTAAAAGTCTACTTACTTGATCTGATGTTTTGGCTGCAGCAGATAGTGTTTCAATAAACACGAAAGTGCAGGTGTCTTTCACGTACTGATTGTTTACTTTGGATATAGCGGTTCTGTTTTTCATTTATTGAACAACACCCACACTGTTCTCTATTGTGGCTGTACTAACTTATATTCCCACAAACAAGGGCAGAAGTGTTCCCTTTTCTCTACGTTTTGCTGAGTATTTCCTTTCTGTGCTTTGACTTTGGCCATTCTAACTGGCGTGAGATGATAGATCACAATGGTTCTGAGATGCATTTCCCTGATAATAAGCAAGTCATGTTGGACATTTTTCATATACTTCTTGACCGTTTCCTATGTTTTTGACAAGTATTTGTTCAGATCATCTGCCCAGCTTTGAGTTAAACTATTTCTTTATTATTATTTTTTCATGTATTATATATTTTTCATATATTATAGAGATTAATACTTTAGTGGATAAAACATTTGGAAGTGTTTTCTCCAATGTTTCCTGTGCCTTCACTCAGTTATTACCTTCTCTGTGTTTCCTAATGTGATACAGTCAAAGTACTGTTAAATGGGAGAGGTAAATTCTACGTTTGTGGTGCTGGGGAAATGACTTGGTGGTAAAGAGCATACACTGATCTTATAGAAAGCCTGACTTTGGTCCCCAGAAAGCACCCATATCAGGCAGCTCACAAGCATCTGTAGCTTCAGCATGAAGTAGATCCCACGCCTCTAGCCTCCATGGGCATCTGCACACATGTGCACATACCCCCATACACATACAAATGTCATTTAAATAAAATAATCTTTAAAAATCCTAGTTTTTCCATAGCACAGTAAGACGAATTTTGTTTGCAATAGTGCATTATCTCTTTTATTTTTAAAGTATGAGAAGAGAGTCCAAAAACTTGCAACATAAAGAAATAGTAAATGTTTCTGGAGATGGAGATGACAAGTTCTATGATTTGATCATTATAAACTGTATACATGAATTATTATACTGTAGCCTATAAACATCTATAGCTGTCATATATGAATTAATTTTTAATTTAAATTTTTCTCCAGCACTTACTTCATTTCTTTGTTTTTATCACCATGAGAAAATTGTTAAAAGAAAAAAATGAAATACCATTGGGGGGAAATGAAGGCAGAAAGACCTCTTTGGAGGATGCTGTTACCCTCCAGACATGAGATATTGCACAGTCCAGATCCTGCTGTTTGTTCATGAGTGAATTCCTCATGAGGAAATTATGTTTTCACTAGACCATATTGACCCAGTCAAAATATAATTGTGTGAGTCTATTATTTTGTGATTCTATTATTTTGTGGTGTCTTTCCATAGCATATGTCCATTGAAAAGGTCTCCAACCCAAAATAAGAGTTTAACAAGCATAAGTTATTGTCAATATTGCTAGTAATTTATGAAAAAAGAGGGTGTACTAAGCACTAACAGTCACAGGCTTCTGCTGCTCTTCCACTAATTGAAAAATGCTAGTGTGGAGTAACCAGTAGGTGGGGATATTGACCAATATTTTTCTAGGTTATCTCAAACCTTTCTGGAAAGCAAGCTTATGAAAAAACCACGTGCCCTATTATTGTACTGTATAATCTATTTTAAGGGAATTTAAAAAAACATAACTTTCAAGTATTTTTTAAAATATGTGTAATAACTGATTCAGCCTAGAATGTGAACTCACAGTTACTACTTCAGCCTTTGCCTCCGGGCCACATGGTGCAATCTAATTTGTCTCCTCCTCACTTAAAGCAAAGTGCATTGGTATGAGTGACATTTAAGTGTCCGTGTATCAAAAATGTAATCATAGAAAGCCTTAGTAGTTATTCTCTTTCTTGGTAAGAGTTACCGAGCAACTTAGGTGATTTCCCTACTTGTGACCTTCATAAAGGTCCCAGGAGATCGGCATTATTAGATTCAGTCTACAGTTCAGGGAGCTGAGAAATTGTATTGCTTAGCTCAGTTCACCCAACTAGTAAATGATGGAGTCAGAATATGAGCCCACCGTTGACTGATCTCATGCTTTATTTTCCATTTGCCTAATAAGTATTCCAAATATGTTTGCTGAATTTTCAAACTAAGTTAAATATATGTTCACCCATATTTACTGCAAGGCACTGAGCACAATAGCTAAGCCAAGGAATCAGCCTTAGTGCCTATCAACAAACACATCTCCATATACAGAAAATGTGGTGCATTCACACCACTGACTATTATTAACCACATTAGCTAATATCATTAGCCACAAAGAAGAATGAGATTTTATCATTTCAACAAAATGGGTAGGACCAGAGGACATTGTGAGAAATTAAATAAGACAGCCACAGAAAGACAGAGGCTATATATTCTGTCACACATGTGGAAGCTAGCATCATTTCAGTTTGGGTTTTATACAACAGTTCAAGCTCCATTTTCATGTCTTTGCTTAACTTCCTTATTTGACTATCTCCTTATCTTCTTTGAATTGCTTGGCCATAATTATAATCATTCTATTGAATTCTTTGTAAGTTTGTCTATGTGATGTTTCATTAGGGGCTGTTACTGTAGGATTTGTATTTTGGGGAAAAGAAATATTATTTTGGCTTTTCGTCTTCTTTTAGCTCATGTAGAGTTAATTTGTTGATGGGGTTCTTCTTTTGTTCCTGTCATCTTTCTTTTTTTAGCAGAGGTGTTTACAATGTTGAGGAGGGGGCTAATTCATAGTCGAGTTGGGATTTCAATTTCCTGTGTTCCTCTGGTATCATTATCCCTGATCTTCTGCTCGTCTGCTCAAGCAGGATACCTTCAGGGGCTTAGTCAAGAAGCCTGAGTCAACTTTCCCCTGGCAGTGTAGTCCTGGGTCTTAAGGCCAGATAGGACAACTGGATGGCAGCTGACAGCGTTCTAAGTTTGCAGATCATGTGTGGTAGCCGAAGAGCAGGCTGGGATCGGAGGAGTCCCAAAGAGAGGGAGTGGGGTTGGGAGAAGGTGGTGGTCCCTGGAAAGCCCACCCAAACCAACAAAAATAGCTGAACTTTGTTTTTTTTTTAATTAGTTTATTTTTACACGTGTGAATGTTTTTCCTGCATGTACATGTATGTGTGCCTGGTGCCCGAAAGAAGATGATGTGGTCAGAAGAGGGTGTGGGATCCCATGCAAGTGGAGTTACGAACAGTTTGTGAAGTGCCAAGTGGGTGTTAGGAACTGAACCCGGGTCCCCTACAAGAACAGCAAGTGCTTTTCACTGCTGAGCTATCTCTCCAGTCCAAAATCTGTCTTGTATGTGTATGTTTTGTTTGACAGAGTCTCACTATGCAGTCTTGCTGGCCTAGAACTCACTATGTAGACCAGGCTAGACTTAAACACACAGATCTGCCTACCAGTTACTGCATGCATCACTATTTCTGGCTGAACCATTGTTTTTAAACAAGAAAGCACTCAGAACAGGTATGACTAAAAGTTGTCATATAATTTACTCACTGGAAAATGAATCTTGTATTATGACATAACTGTTCACTTCACTGATAAGAGAGAAAAAAACTATTGGAATCCTCATGCATTGCTGGAGGGTGTGTAGATTTACACAGATGCACTGAAAATCACTTATCACTTACCATTTCATTTAGCGCATTCTATTGAAGCTTAAAATGAATCAGTTCCTGTCTTGGGAATGGATCGAAAATCATACACACAAATGTTCACTAGATACATTGAAAGAATATTCACAGAATTATTATTTTGATGGTTCCAATTAGAAAACACCTGAATATCAATAAATATCCCAATGGAAACTAAATTGTAATTTTACAGTGTAATTCCATACAGTACTGAAAAATCAACTACAGTTTCTGCAGCAAAATGGGTCAGTTTCACAGTTATAATTCAAAACAAGAAAAGCAGACACTCTGCAAGTACATTTCTATGAAAGTTAGAAACCAGACAAAGCCGTATGGGATAAAGGTCAGAAGAGAGAGCAGGAAGATAACGGCTCATGAGAGGTATCAGGGCAGTTTCTAGACTGTTATCATCATGCTCTATCTTGCTCTAAATGCAGCTATACATATACTGAACTTATAACACTCAATCCAGGTATACACTTAACATTTTAACATTTGTGCTCATACCTGTACATAGGTTGTATTTCAGTAGAACAGTTAATAAATAAATGTTCAACTTGGTATAATGTAGGAAAAATGGAAAACAAGAATGGGAAATATGAAGGGAAGGGGAGGAAGAAGCTCCAAGCAGCTGCATAGGAATAGAGAACGTTAGTGGAATACTTGTCCTCACCATGTAGTTGGTAGCTGGCAAACCAAGGGTGAAAGTGGAGAGGGGGAGAGAGAGAGAGAGACAGAGAGACAGAGAGAGAGAGAGAGGCAGAGAGAGAGAGAGAGAGACAGAGACAGAGACAGAGAGACAGAGAGAGACAGAGAGAGACGGAGAGACAGAGAGGGACAGAGAGAGAGACAGAGACAGAGACAGAGAGACAGAGACAGAGAGAGAAGCTTATTCCAATCTGTGCCAGTAAAGTGGTGGGGTGGTAAGAAAAATGGAGAGAGAGAAGAGTGAGCTGAAGAGTCAGCAAGCCAAGATATTGAAATAATTTCAAATTACAATAAATAGTGCCCTGTATGCAAATGAATTGATGTACTGATAAAAGTTAGAGAATTTGGAAACTGTTTTTCAACATTTATATGATCTTATTTTGAAAATTTGATGCATAAGTTTTGTATTTATATCATTTCCACCACACTCTCTACCCTCCCCAACTCTTCCTTACTTGTCTTGGTTAGTTTTTGTTGTTGTTGTTGTTGTTTTAATTAACTTGATAAAAGCTAGAATCATCTGGGAAGAAAAGGCTCAAACGAGAAAGTGCCTCCATCAGATCACCTGTAGGGCAAGTATGTGGGGGTTTCCTTGATCAATGATTGATAGAGAAGTCTAGTATGGTACCGTCCGTGAGTAAGTGGTCCTGGTCTGTAGGAAAGGTAGCTGAGCGAGCCAGGAGGAGCAAGCCAGTAAGCAGCTTTTCTCCACGGTCTCCGCATCAGTTCTTCCCTCCGGGTTCCTGCCTTGAGTTGTCTCCCTGAGTTCTGCCTCAACTTCCCTAAGTGATGGAGCATGACCTGAGAGTTGTAAGCTGAGCTAAAACCTTTCCTTTTCAAGTTGATTTGGCCATGGTCTTTCTTACAACAGTATAAAGCAAGCTAAGATGCCGCTCCCTCTCAAATCCAGGGCTTCTTCAATTATTATTGACAGGTATGAAATGTATATATTATATATAATATTCTATATTTCATTTACTGTTGTCCATGTATAATGTGTTGAGGGCTGATCACCTGAGATTGGATGCCCTGTCAGGTGGCTCATCCCTGGAGAACACTGACTACCTCCCTCTCTAAGCAGCCATTAACTGCCTGTAGCTGCTAATCTAAGGACAGGTCCCTGTGAAATTTCTCCCATTCATGTTGGTAGGTGGGTCAACTGGTGCTGTCCTTATGCAGGTCTGACATAGGCAGCCACATTGTTAAGATTTTCAGGTGTGCTGCTCCTTGTCATGCATAGAAGACACTATCTTTTTTTTAAATTATTTTAAGAAATTTTTTTCATTCATTTTACACACCAATCAAACATCCCCCTCTTCCCTCCTCCTGCCCCCCCCAGCCTCCCTCTCCCAGTCCAACCCCCACTCACAATCACAAGAAGGCAAAGCCTCCCATGGGGAGGCACATCCAGTAGAGGCAAGTCCAAGCCCCTCCCCCTGCCTCAAGGCTGCACGAGGTGTCCCATCATAGGTAGTGGGCTCCAAAAAGCCTGCTCATGCACCAGAGATGGATTCTGATCCTATCCCCGGGCCCCCACCCCCAAGCAGACCAAGCTACACAACTGTCTCGCCATGCGGAGGGTCTAGTAGAAGACACTGTCTTGCAGTAGATGTTCTTCTAGTTCTGTGGTTCTTACAATCTCTCTGCTCCATTTTCTGTGATGTTCTCTGAGCCTTGGGTGTAGGAACTGTGTTGTAGATGAGTTAGGTTTTAAAAACAACTTGAGTTGCACAATGATCCCAAGAAAAACATCTAAAATGAAATGGTACATTACGGCTAAAACATGTGGAAGATATATACCAAGTCAATGGTAGCCAAAAGAAAACTGTTGTGCAATTTTAGTAAAAGCAAAATAAAAAAATTTTATTTTGACATATTAATAAGGATGAAATGAAAAACCCACCAAAGATGAGCTACTACACTTATGTGAATAAGCGTACACACACATATATGCCTACCTAGTAATACAGTTTGAAGGTACAAAAACACTGGCTATATCCATCCATCTAAGCTACTATTTCTAATGCTGTGAAAAGACACCATGACCAAGATAGCTTACAGAAGAAAGAGTTTAAAGTTATAGGAGAATGGGATTACCGTTTCAGAGGGTCAGACTCCATGACCCTCACAGTGGGGAGTATAACAGCAAGCAGGCAGGCACAGCACTAGAGCAACTGCTGAGGAGTCACATCTTTATCCACAAGCGCAAGGTCAACAGCGCTAACTGAGAATATCATTTTGAAACCTCAAAGCTTGCTCCCAGTGACACACCTCCTCCAACAAGGCCACACCTCTGAATCTTTCCCAAACAGTTCCACCAACTGGGGACCAAGTATTCAAACATATGAGCCTATGGGGACATGCTCACTCAAGCCACCAAACTATCTACCCTCCATAAAACCTGAGAGGTGAAAGTCTTGACACACAGGCATAATACCCTGACTAATTCACTAATTACTTAGTTCAACTGGATGCTTTCTATTTTATGTACACACAAAAATCCTTTTATTAAAAGCAACCTATTATCATCTTAAGAAATAGTTCAGGAAATACTAGTCAAAAATTTGAATTATTTTCCTATGTCTCCAGTAGCTCACATGAAATGTTTCATCAGACTTTCCTGAGTCCAACCAAAGAAGTTATCAGACATCTTTCTTGCTAACATTCTATAATTGACCCAAATCATATCTCCTTTATTTTTGTTTATCTTCTATCTCTTGGAAGAGGTGTGTGTGTGTGTGTGTGTGTGTGTGTTTAAGTGTTTTCATTTATTTTGTGGTCCCAAGAAAATGCTTTCATAGTCTCTTATTTACTAAAGGAAATTATGATGGCTTTTAATCTAACCACAAAAATAAGATATAAAAAAAAACACTAAGTAGGAGACAGTAATGGGGTTAATATTGGAAAACATTAATTATTATGATTTTCCTGTTTTTCTCTTCACTGGCTTTGAAGAAAATCTGGAGGAACCTTTGATCTTCTGTGTTTTCCAAGATCTATGTGCACTGTTAGATTTTGGTAAACAGAAAGACAGAACCACGAAACACAAATCAAGCTTCAGTCATTCCTCATTAAAATATTTACATACTTTGTAGAAGACAAGTGGTTTCCTTTTTATCTTTTATCCTGCATTTCTGAATATCTTAAGTATAACAGTACAAGATGCTGAGATATATTGCATTACGTAGTTTTCTTGACAGTTTATCTACTGCCAACTACAGACCACACAACCAAGCAGTATGAGATCCTCAAAGTGTCTTGGAATCTTCAGTGAATTTATGGCAAAAATTTAGAAGGGAAAATGAATGAATTTCAGAACTGACACTGTTCTCATAATGTTGACCAGACACTTGACCTGTGTAAACGAGAACCAGAAGCTCATCCCTCCTACTCCTTTGTAAATTGCAAATTCTATTTATGTCACAGAAATATTTTTCTTGGTAGAAAAAGTTATTTATAGATAAAAGTAGTTATTTTTAGGGATCTGACTTGGAATTCTTTGGGAAAGGGCTTTAAGCATCAGAACACTATGTGTTAGGGAGGAATTTGTTCTACAAGTGTATATAGCATGCCATGGGAGCTGTTCTTGAATACAAACCTCAAGGGGTGAAGATGTGTGAAAAATACAGGTAGGTAGGAAATTGTTACAATGTTTGATGCAAATATTTAAACGGAAGTGCTGATTTTAATGAGAAGGAGTTAACAGTATTTTTCAAGTGCTGAAAGAAACTAACCGTAAAACAGAATCCAATTACCAATGAAAATACTATAAGGTAGGAAAGGAAAATCAAGATGTGGACAGTTGAATGAAAATCCAGGGAATTTATCTCCAGCAGAAATAAAATGGGGAATTATAGGACATTCTTTTTGTTTGTTTTTGTTTCCTTTCATTGAGAATAGATTTTTTTTCTCACATAGTATATCCTGATTACAGTTTCCTTCCAATCAACTCTCCCCAGTCCCCCTTCCCCTCCCCTCCCATCTGGATCCACTCCTTTTCTGTTTCTCATTAGAAAACAAACAGGCTTTTAAGAGATAATAACAAAACATTACCAAATAAAATATAATAAGATAAAACAAAAACTATTACAACAGAGTTGGACAAGACAAACCAACAGAAGGAAAAGAGACCAAGAGAAGACACAAGAATCATTCACACACTCAAGAATCCCATAAAAAACGCTAAACTGGAAGCCATAATATATACACAGAGGACCTTGTGTAGATCTAGGCAGACCCTGCATAGGCTGCTTCCACCTCTGTGAGTTTATATGAGCTGTGATCATGTTGATTTAGAGGCCCTGTTTTCTTGGTGTCCTCCGCACCCTCTGGCTCTTATTCTCTTTCCACCTCCTCTTCTTTGGGGTTCCCTGAGCCCTGAGGGGAGGAATTTGTTGGAGACATCTCATTTAGGGCTGAATGTTCCAAGATCTCTCACTCTTTGCATTATGTCTGGCTATGGGTCTCTGTATTTGTTCCAATCTGCTGCAGGTGGCACTGATCTATGAGTACAGCAGAATGTTATTAGGAGTGATTTTTACTGCTACTTTCTTTTTTAGGAAAATAGTATTTGGTTTCACCCTACGTCTCTGCCTGGACTATGTAGTCTCTGGTTCTTTGTCAGCCTAGCAGCATCAAAAGTGGGTTCCATCGGGCTTTACGTCAAAATAATGACTGGTTGGTTACTTCTGCAAGCCTTATACCACCATATGCCCAAGCATATTTTGCATTCAGGACACCAAACATTTGTGGCTGGCTTGGTGTTTACATTTCTCTTTTGGTGGCTTGCAGGGTACCTTCCTGTACCAAAGATGCTAAAACACATGGGTGAAGACTCTGATTGGGCTCTTTCTCAACTTCCCCATGTTTTATGAGTCTCATAGATGCTGTCTTCAGTAATGGGGCCTTGCTGTCAGTTTGTGGAGAGCAACCTATAGTCTTGGCAATAACCTGGGTTGTTTGGGGATTCCTATAGGACCCCTTAGGCCAACAACTCATTTAGAGGTAACCCAATCCCAGTACTGGCAGTTTTATTTGATGAGAAGAGATGGCCAGTTGGGATTCTGTCTTATCCATTATTTGACAATTTCATTTATATCACCTTCATATTTGTATATATTTTAGGAAGATTTCTTGTATTAGGTTTTCATACTACCCCTCAAATGGGTCTTAATTTTAGCTGTCTCCTCCCTTAACCCCTTCTCCCCTCCCCACTTGATCCTCCTGTTCCAGTACCACCACCATCCATCCATAACTATCTGTTCTATTTCCCTTTACTAACACGATCTGTCTCTACCCTCTAGTCCCTTACTCTATACCTAACCCATGGTTCTACAGATTGCTTGGTTGTCACCGACTTAACAACTAATATACATGTATACATGAATATGTACCATATGTGCCTTTCTGGCTCTGGGATACCTAACTCGGTATGATTTTTTTTCTAATTCTATCCATTTGCCTGAGAATTTCATAATGTAATTTTTAATGACTGAGTAATACTTCATTATGTAAATGTACCACATTTTATTTGTCCATTCTTCTGTTGAGGGATATCTAGATTGTTTCCAGTTTCTGGTTATTATGAATAGAGTAGCAGTGAGCATGATTAAGCAAATATCTCTGTGTTATGATTGAGCAACCTTTGGGTATGCCCAAGAGTGGTATGGCTGGGTCTTGTGGTAGATTGATTCCCAGTTTTTTGAGAAACCACCACACTGATTTCCATAGTGCCTGTATAATTCTGCACTCCCACCAGCAATGGAGGAGTGTTCCCCTTGCTGCACATCCTCTCCAGCATGAGCTGTCACTTGTTCTATTGATCTTAGCCACTCTGACAGGTGTAAGATGAAATCTCAAAGTAGTTTTGATTTGCATTTCCCTGATGGCTAAGGATTTTGAACATTTTAAGTGTTTCTCAGCCATTCGAGTTTCCTCTATTGAGAATTCTCTCATTTATACTCCATTTTTAATTGTGTTATTTGTTTTCTTGATATATAGTCTTTAGAATTCTTTATATATTTTGGTCATTAGCCTTCTATTGGATGTGTAAAAAAATTGGTAAAAAAAATCTTTTCCCATTCTGTAGAGTGCCTCTTTGTCCAAATGACAGTGTCCTTTGCCATACAGAAACTTCTCTGTTTTATTAGGTTCCATTTATTAATTGTAGATCTTAGTGCCTATGCTAATTATGCTCTGTTCAGAAAGTCTTTTCCTGTGCCAATGAGTTCAAAGCTATTTCCCACTTTCTCTTATATCAGGTTCAGTGTGCCTAGTTTTATGTTGAGGTATTTGATTCATTTGGAGTTGAGTTTTGTGCATGATAATAAATATGGTGCTATTTTGATCCCTCTACATGCAGTTATTCAGTTTGATGAGCACCATTTGTTGAAAATGTTATCATTTTTCCAGTGTGTATTTCTGGATTCTTCATAAAAAATCCAATTCCCCTTCCCATCCTTAGCTCATTAGCAGACCACCAGATGTGGCCACACTCATCCTTCTGCCTAGATACCTGGATCAACAGGCTGGCCTTTGGAATGTTCTAAACGTTATATTAATCTGATAAATATATAGTGGTCCAACCATAATTCCAGAGGTGACCATTTACATGACTAACAAACATCTAGTTGACTCCTTACCTCTCCAGTAGCATGCCCCTTTGTCAAGGTCATTGATGTCCTCAACTTTGCTAAACCAGTGGTCAATTCTCAGTCCTCTTCTTATTTGATCTAAGCAGAATTTGACCAGCTTGATCAGCCCTACAAGCATTTCTTCATCTCCAAAGTCTCCTCTACCTTATTAGTTGATTTTTCTTACTCTGCTAAATTCTTCATCCTCTGAACTAGATGTTTTTGATGTCAGTCCTCAGTCCTCATCTCTTTAATATCTTCATTGATATTTAATGAAGATATTTCTTCTAATTCCACAACTTTAATACTATTGTCTATGATAATTTTTGTATGTTTTTTTCTAGTTCGAGCATAACTTCTGAATCTCACATTTAAATATACTGTTGTTCACTTAACATCTCATTTAAGTTACAAATATTTCAATCTGAAAAATAAGAAGTTGAAATCCTGGTATTTCTCACTCTAATCCTGTGTCTCCTGCCTTCTTGTTCATCTCAAGTAATGACAAGCTGATGCTTCCAGTTGCCCAGAACAAAACTTATAGTCGTCCTTGAATCTTCTCTTTTTCCTATACCTCAAATTTACTATGTCATCAAAATCTACCAGCTCTGTTATCCATAAATTCATAATTATTGCCTGTCACTTCCTTCACTACTACCATTCTCAAAGGAGACACCATTATCTTGCCTAGATGGCTGTGAGAGTTATCAAAATGCCTTTGACTTGTCCTCAGCATAGAGACAAAATTAATCTTCAAAATGTGTATCAGAATATATTTCTCTACTACTCAAAGCCTCCAACTGTATCCCACTTCATAAAGAGCTGAGTCCGTACAGTGGTTTGAAAAGGCTTCTCAGCAGACTCATATCACTTCTTACTCATTTCTTACTACTGTCCCCTTGTTCCCTCTACTCCAAGTTTCCTGCTTCCTAATTGTTCTTTTGTGTTCACTCTTTTAAGCCTTCACCTTTGTCCTTACGTGGATCACTGGTCCCTCCCATGTCCATGTGGTTCTTTCTTTCTGTCACCTTCTGTATTAGTCAGGGTTCTCTAGAATAACAAAATTTAATAGAATCAATATGTGTGTGTGTGTCTTTGTCTCTGTCTCTCCCTGTCTCTGTCTCTGTCTCTCTGTCTCTCTCTGTCTCTCTCTGTCTCTCTCTCTCTCTCTCTCTCTCTCTCTCTCTCTGTGTGTGTGTGTGTGTGTGTGTGTGTGTGTGTGTGTGTGTGTGTGTGGTGTGATTTATTAGAATGACTTACAGGCTGTGGTCCAGCTAATCCAACAATGGCTGCCTATGTATGGAAGGTCCAAGAATCCAGTAATAGTTCAGTTCATGAGGTTGGATATCTCAGGTGGCCTTCCATATAAGCCAGGATCCCAAACAAGTAGACTTTAATGCCAATGAAGGAATGGACTAGAGGACAGAAGGAAGCAGGCAAAAAGAGAGCACTTCCTTCTTCCATGTCCAATATATATATATATATATTGGTTTCCAGCAGAAGGTGTGGGCCAGATTAGAGGGATGTCTTCCCACTTCAAAGATCTAGATTAGAAGTGGGTCTTCCCACTTCAAAAGATCCCAGTTAAGCAAAAAAATCCTTCACAGGTGTGCCCAGCCTTTTTGGGTTTTAGTGAATTTCAGGTGTAGTCAGAAGAATAGCCACCACTTCCTTCAGTCTTTGCTCACAAGTCACCTTGCTGGAAAGACTGGCTAAGTTTCCAGAATAAAAGTCTACACAGACTCTGGAAATTTCTTTGCTTTTTAACTGATTTATTCTACTTCAAACCTTCTAATACATTATAATACACATGTGTGTATAGATGTATAACAATTATTCATTAGAATGTAAATGTTATGAAGGATATTTTCCCCTGTTGTATTCTTTCTGTTTCTCTGTTATCTAAGGCAATGTCTGATACACAGAAACCTCTGAGTATTTGCTGAGCAAATGAATATATTGTAAGCATGGCTTGTAATATCTCATCAACAACTAAAGAAAACAGCTACAGGAAAATGGATAATTAGACTAATTGCCAGGTAATTATCCAGTGCTACTAGATGAAGGAAGCATAAAAGTCAGCAGCATAAATGACCTAAATCCTCTCTGCTCTTCCTCAAAGCACCAAATCTCTGCACGATCATTAAGTTCCCTCAATATCTCAAGAATTTTGATAACGGGCTTCAGCAGAAAAATAGGTACAGCTGGGCAGTGGTGGCACACGCCTTTAATCCCAGCACTCGGGAGGCAGAGCCAGGCGGATCTATGAAGCTCTGTGAGTTCGAGGCCAGCCTGGTCTGTAGAGCAAGATCCAAGACAGGCACCAAAACTACATGGAGAAACCCTGTCTCGAAAAACAAACAAACAACAACAACAAGAATAAGTACAACTCCAGCTCATTCAGTTCCAAACTTTTTTTTTACTTTGTATGTTTAAAGGAACACACACACACACACACACACAATGTAAAGACAAATTGATGGATTTGATGAGTTAAACTATTTAGCTGTTGAAGAATCCAGCCAATTAGAACTCTACATAGCAATCAGGGAAATTTATCTCCCTAATTAGTTGTCTGCTATACTCTGGGTTTTATTTTTACATAACACAGAGCAATGAAATAGCAACAACCTCATTGACTCTACAGAAAAATTAAAAACATAATTTTTCATTCAGTGTGTGTGTGTGTGTGTGTGTGTGTGTGTGTGTACATACACATGTATGGAGGTCAGGGGACAATGTGGACAATGTGTTCTCTCCTTTTCCCTGTGGGTTTTAGGGACTGAACTCAGGTCATCAGGCTCAGTGGCAAGAGAGGTTACCTGCTGAACTATGTCACTTGCCCTAAAGAGAAGATTTAAAGGAAATTTTCCATGATGACTTGCCAAGTAAAGCAGCCAGGGCTACAATAATTTACCAGTCTGTTTAACCATAATTGTTTGTTTCTGTTCAAGGGAGTAAAGCTGCTGATTTTACAGAATCACAAAGTTTGACTTTTCTCTCTTATACATTATGTCACTACTCAAAAATCTTTAAGATCTTATTTAGTTTGTATTAATAAAGAAACATAAGTACCTTGTTTTTTTGACAGAGACAGGCTAACCTTGAAAATGCTAAGTAGTCAAGGAGGACCTTAAACTTATGAAGCCCCTGCCCTTGACCCCAAAAGCTGGGATCACAGGCAGAGACCACCATCCCCTGTGTTTCTGTTGAGAGGATCAATCGAAGGGCTTCACACACACTAGGCAGGCACTCTAAAAACTGGCCTACATCCCCAGCTTCTGAACAAATTCCTACAGCCTTCTCCTAGGTCAGAGTCTCTGCATTTGCTGTCTAGTTACTTGTTATCAGGTATGGTCATTCTTTGCTACTGACCTGAACAAAGAGCTGCTTATGCAGCACATATAAGAGGTTATTTACACCTAAAACACAAACATGGCACATTCAGAAAATACACTGTGAACATTTGAAACACGTCTGTGGGAAACAATAACAAGTTGATGGTGGGCAGAATGCTGGGCTTACACCAGCCAGGTGTGGACTTCACTTCTTTCCTCTTAGAAGAAGAACACAGAGAATGAATAGAAAGGGCGGCAGGTGTTGCTGATGCTCCCTAAACAAATCCCTGTTCTGACATCACAAACAGGAGGAAGCCGATGAAAACCTGGAGTTTCCGCTTTCAGCTTGTGAGTTGTCTTCGTCATGACTCATCCTTCATAGTTTGGGCAGGTTTTGTGGTTTCCTAATGCGACTGTCTCTCCACCCAGCCAGGAAGGGTAACCTAAACTATATTAACCAATTTATGTACTTTTCTTACATATATGCTACTTACCCAGTACTAGTTAGTACATATCCACTACACATATGCTCTTCACGAGATAGTGAGCATTTTGTAGAGAATGTATGGGCATGACTTCTGTCCTTATAGAGCAAAATGGGGAGAAGGACAGCAAGTAACATCTAAGGGTGGAAATTTTGACAGATACTGAGAAAAAAAACAGTAAGTTTACTGAGGAAGTCATGATCAAACCAAAATTTTTTAAATGGCTGAAAATAATATTAGTATCTTCATATAAAAAGAATACTTGAGCCAGGCGTTGGTGGCGCACGCCTTTAATCCCAGCACTCGGGAGGCAGAGCCAGGTGGATCTCTGTGAGTTCGAGGCCAGCCTGGGCTACGAAGTGAGCTCCAGGAGAGGTGCAAAGCTACACAGAGAAACCCTGTCTCGAAAAATAAAAAAAAAAAAATACTTGATGCTTCTTCAACTTTGAACCTAACATAGATACCTGGGTAAGCAGAAATGAGTTTCTCCCCAGTTTAAGCATCTGTACCTTATGCAGAATGTTCTATGATGGTTCATGAAGACACAGAGCTAGAACAGCTTGGGATTCCTGAAGCAACTCTACTTTATGAATTCTACACTACTTACCATGTTGAAAAAGACCAAAGTAGGCTTGTACTATATCTACACACATCAAACACTGATGGGAAAATGTGACATTTACTCAATTTATTATACCAACAATAAAGTAATGATTCATAGATTTGTTTTTCATTCACTTTACAAATTAGCTTGATATCAAGAGAAATTTCCAGGGACTGGAGAGATGGCTCAGCAATTAAGAACCCTTGCTCTTATTCCAGAAGATTCAGTGCCCACAGGGCAGCTCACAGCTGTCAGTAACTCCAGTCCCAGGGGATCCAGTGCTCTCATTTGGACTCCACAAAAATCAGGCATGCATGAGGCATGCATACATAAAAAATAATAGTTCAGTGAAAAAAAAAGCTTTCAAACTAACCCTATTGATTGCACACAAAGACTAAAGCTTTGTACTTTGCTAATGAGTCCACTGAACATGCAGTTTGCAATATAAGAAGATTTAGTACCAAAGAGAATGTGAGGCAATGACTGGATGCTGAGATAGACAATGGCTAGATGCTTTGGGACTTTTATTCCATTGCCTGTTTTACAGTAGTGCTAAGTTGGTGAAATAGTTTTTATGATTGGAGCTGTAATCAAGTTAAAGGGAAAAGATAAGGAACAGCTACACTGTTCCTGAGGTCAAGAATAGGGTTACATGACTACCCAAAATAATAAAGCTCTTCCTTTATGGTATATGTGCTTGTGTGCATGCATACGTGTGTGTGTGTGTGTGTGTGTGTGTGTGTGTGTGTGTGTGTGTGTGTAGCATGTACATATGCATGTGTGTGTTACACAATACACATACAAGTTACAGCCAATAACAGTTAACGTTTTGTATTACTGGTAGAAATTAATAGCAAGGATGGAAATTGCTTGGAAAAATAAACATATGGACTGATCAGAACTAATAAACACTATAGACTGTTGTGACTGATTAACTTTAACAAAAGGTTACCATTCTATACTTTTTTTGTTGGTAAAGTAGGTATTTTTAACCTCATAAGCAGTGACCTAAGCTGTGATCTACTCTAAGTAGGATGAGAACTATTTTATGGGTTATAACATTTCACTATCTTTTGAATAATGCTAAAGAGTTACATGTATCAAGCACATGATGAAGTTACTGGTGGAAGACGAGTAGGGATGCTTTGCTTTACAAACAAAGGCAGGATTGTTATCTCAAAAAAAAATCTCTGTGTTTCAGGGAAGCAGGATTCAAACCTGCTCTAGCTGATAGTGTTTCTTTACGTGTGGATTAACAGAACCTTTTGGATAATCTGACTAATCCACATATGCCCATTTACTCAAAATGCTTTTATTTTATAATTTCAAGGAATTCACTGACTTTCATGAATTCCTTTCAGAGATCTGCTACATTGCCATAAGTAAGAACAGAAATGTTGATCCAGTGTGGTGCACTACAACGATGAGATACTGAACTAAGTGATCTCCAAGCCATCAGAACGTAAACCTGATCAGGAAAGAATTCAAGAAGACCAAAATTTGATTGGATTATTTTACAAACTTGTTAAGGACTATTATTGACCTTTTACATATTTGATATGAAACACAATGACATAAATTTAACTATATGTATAACTGAGTCCACTAGATATTTAAATCTTTGCCTTGTCATTTTATCTCCAGTAGAGACTCCACTGAACTTTGTGATTTGTGGTGCAGTGATTTCATTACTGTGCCTAATACTATGCGATATGAATTATAGCTTTATTTTTTGAGTGATCGATCACAGCAGCAGAGATAGTAACAGCAGGTGAACACGTCTAATAAAAAAAAACCTTAGTTTGGATTAGCTTACAAGAATTATTCTATCTAGTATAAGTTTATTTATGATTTTTAAGATGATAAACTGGGCCATATAATTCTAACATATTTAAATGCACCACCAAACTTACAATTTTATGTTTAGATGTAATGAGTGTGAAATATACAAAGTACCTCTGCCTTCAAAAAAGCTTCGGTCTACTTAAAGAGACAATGAGCATGTGAAAAAATTGAAGAAATAATAGGAGGATGAAATGAGATTTGCACAAGGAATCCAGTTTGAAAGTGCTCAACTGTAGCACTCGTTGTTTACCAGTAAAGGTTATGTTCTTAGGGGGAAACAGCTTCTGCTGTGAATTCATGATGGGGATTATGATAGAAGGAAAGCCTATCTCAGGCAGGAAAAAAAATGCGTTCACATTTATTGTTGGTCAAATAAAAAGAATGTAGTTGCAATATTATGCTTTGAATACCTGCTTGGTTAGGCTAAATATTTTGTGTATGTGCAGCCCTAAAAAAAAAAAAGAAAGAAAAAGAAAGAAAGAAAAGCGAAGTAGAGTGACAATGTGAAACAATGAGTCAGAACTCGTTCGTAAGTTCTGCTTATTGTTCCCTTGGCTGTAGATCCTGGCATCCACCCTAGCAACATTGATGTTGGCTTCTTTCATTCTAAGGTGGCTGTTCTGTCAGGCTGGTTCTTTGTGTGGTAGACCAGTTGGTTCCCTGCCAGCAAATTTTGTGCTCCTCCTGAGCCCTGCCATGCCTACCTCTCCCAAGAACTCTTGCAGATAACTGAAATACTACAGCTTTAAGTGTATACCTTGATGATGTCTTGAAGTTATTGAATTGTGATTGAAGTTATTTCTGAAATTGCAAGTAGTTCTGAAAACAACTCTCTGTGACGTCATTGTTGGGACGAAAACTAATGGAGGAGGAAAGCAGAGTATTTGGCGGAGACCGGTGAGTGGGCAGCTGACACTGTGGCATGGAAAGCAGGTACTAAAAGAACAAAGGGGCCCAAGGTCACATTTTCAGAAGTCTCCTCAAGTGCTGATGCTGTGTTCTGGTGCCTCTGGACCCAGAGTCCCATTCTGAGTCTGCCTCGGTGTTCACCAGTACTTCATCAGCAGGAAAGCCACCCACCTGTCAATGCAGCAAATGCATGTTAGAATAAAGCATCTTTAATTGCTGATTTGTATTCCTTATTGTGATTGTGGGACAGACAATGGTGCCTTTATGAGGGTAGCTTGGGTAATTATGTCACTTTTATGCTATTCTCTTTAGGTAGTATCAATGGGTTATCTCTTCACACAAAAATTCTCACAAAATACAGAATCTTCAGATTGAAAGAATTATCAAGCTCCTGTCATCATTAACTCCTACTTTATAATTTCCTTCAAGAGTTTTTATCCTGCAGAAAGAGTTGCTTATGGTAAAATTCATGATCTTTAGGAAAAGGAATAGTCATTTTTATCATGTGTGTTCTTGAAAGAAGAAAACCTGTATGTAGTAAGAGTAGAATCTAAATAATGGCTAATAGCTTTGATTCTAATCTGAAAGTAAACTATGATAATAATAATAAAAACTGTGCAAGTCAAGATAGAGTGTACAGGCCTGGGCTATAGCTCAGTGGTAGAGTGTATACTTAGCATGCACAAAGTACTGGATTCTATTTCCAGCACCAAAAAAGGAAAATATGTTCAACGAATTTCTGAAGGAAATAATATAATCTCAATCTCCCTTCAATCTTAACCCAATAATGAATTTTCATTATGGAAAGACAATAGTTAAATAGTGTCCTTTTACCAAAAAAAATCTGATAGAAATGAATTTAACACATTTGAAATATTTTTCTGGACAATTACTTAGCTCGCTATGGATCCAAACTTTGAGATTAATCATTTTCACTTTGGCTTTCAAGGAAGAGTAAGGAAATAATTATTGTCTACTATAATAATAAAGGAACATTATAATCCTGTTAGCTTATCTCATAGCATATCCCTTAGCATCTTAATTATCAAAAATGAGAAAATGTGTGCTCAGAGATTTAACATAGCTCACTCCCTGTTTCATAGCTGGGTTCCCATAGCTGGGAAGACCTACTTCCGACTCTCAGCTTTTGAGATTTGAGTCCTTTCCACTAGCTCTGCATAGCAGGACAAAGTGCTTTCTAAACCTTTTGTTTTCCTAGCTTTGGAAGCAGATCTATATAATATTTATCAAAATGAGAACATTTATGTTGTGTCAGATTATAAGAACGCTAAGTAGTTACGAAATTGCATGTCAAGGGACGTTATTAGTAGAAACTCTATCATGAAAGTCTTTTATATGTGTGATCTGAACAAGTCATCCTCAGATTCAGTCCAAGGTGCTTTATACTCACTTGTAGCTGGCCGCATTTGCTTCTCTGATGCTGTGATAAAGCATGCTTGTGGAGGGAAGGGTTTATTGGGTTTACATGTACAATCCATCATTGAGGGGACCCAAGGCAGGAGCTTGATGCTGAGAAGCTGAGAACCTGGAGGGATGCTGCTTGCTGACTTGCTTTCTCTGGCTTGCTCAGCTACTTTTTTATACAGCCCAGGCCTTCCTGGCTAGGGATGGTACTGCCCACAGTAAGCTGAGACCTCCTACATTAACTAGCAATTAAGAAAATCCCCACAGAGCATACTCATAGACTGAGATTCCTTCTGCCCAGAAGGAATGACTCTAGTTTGTGTCAAGTTGACAAATCTAACCAGCAAAATTGCTTTGCCAGGAAATTATGAGTTTTCTATTTTTAGCATAATTTTCCAAAATCATCTTTGAACTGACAATTTTATGAGAACTTTGAGATTATCTGAGCGAAATAACTGCATTCATAAGGTCATAAAGTCATTCAATTCCACATACACACATATGCAAATAATAAGAGAGTTGAGTAAATGCAATTATTAAATAGTTGAAAAGTCTACAAACTTGTGTGCATTTATTTAAGGTTTGTGGACAACTGAAGTCACTGTCTTGCATTCTATTAGAAAATGCTGTCAGCCAGGCAGTGGTGGCGCACGCCTTTAATCCCAGCACTCAGGAGGCAGAGCCAGGTGGATCTCTGAGTTCGAGGCCAGCCTGGTCTACAAAGTGAGTTCCAGGAAAGGTGCAAAAACTACACAGAGAAACCCTGTCTCAAAAAAACAAAAAAACAAAAAACAAAAAAAAGAAAGAAAAGAAAAAGAAAAAAAGAAAATGCTGTCACCAAAAAGTAGAAAAGTCTAGAAAACATTTGTCAAGACATTTGGATAATGGGAGTGATTATGATCAAAGTGTGTGGTATACATATGTAAAAATGTCACAATGAGACTGTTATTTATATAAATTATATACATTAACTCGAAAAGAAAACACTTGACACTGCATAATGAGCTGTGACTCCACTACTCAGTCAGCCTAACTTCATACCTCTCTGAATCTACAACTAATCTGGATCATTTAAAATGCAACAGTCACTATTAAGATATTGTGTTTTGAGATTCCTTTAGAGATTTATCTACTACCCTCCAAATAACAGAGAGATGGTAGACCAAGGACTACTTCCCCATGATACACCTTTTACAGCAAGCATTATTTTCTCCATTGAGCTGGTATACATGATGTGTATGATTTTTTCATATGATATATTTTGATCATATTCTTTCCCATCATCTAACTGCTCCCAGTTAGATCATCCCCACCTTCCTAATCACCAACATCATTTTTATTCCCTCTCTCTGTAGCAGGAATCTTAGAGAGTCTGGTCAACTTCTCAGCTGGTCTTGTTTCCTCAGACTGGAAGCCTCTGTGTCCTCATATCCGAATGTGTCTCAGCTGAACTGTGCTGCTAGAAGCCTGAAAGCTTAACCAGCCAAATGCTTATCCAGCCAAATGCTTCTAGTTTCTGGTCCTCACACCTTATATATCTTTCTGCTTTCTACCACCACTCCTTGGGATTAAAGGCGTGTGTCACCATGCCTGGCCGTTTCCAATGTGGCCTTGAACTCACAGAGATCCAGAGGGATTTCTACCTCTGGAGTGCTAGGTTTAAAGGTGTGAGTGCCACCATTTTCTAGTCTTTGTATCTAGTGGCTGTTCTGTTCTCTGACCCCAGATAAATTTATTAGGGTGCACAATATTTTGGGGAACACAATACCACCACATCTCTCTTTTTCAAATAAAAAAAATGAAAATCAGCACAAAAGATAGATTTTTAAAAATACCGAAACAAAAAAAAAAATATGGCCAAGCATTTTTTAGAATGATTTTGAACAATAAACTTTAAACTCATCCTCAGTGGTCTCAATACAATATCCCAAAGATCTGTTTTCACAATTCTATCGGCACACTCTTGTGTTTATAATTCTGCCAGGTATCTGTAGCTCTCACATGTCTACTGTCCTGTGGCACAGCACCAAAGACGGTTAGAATCTGACATGCTCTTGTTGGTGAGAAAACTGTTTTCACTGTCATCAAGAATCTGAATACTGGGCACTTCTGGCCCTTGACATTGCACTATGCTTCCAAGGCATTTAGGGGAAATGGAACTCTTGTCATTAGCATCTGTGAACTGAGTGGTTCCTAATAATTCTCATGAGCTGAGCAAATAAGACAGAAGCATGGCACTATTAATTATAGTAATTACCTGCTTCCTGATTATTCTTGCTACCTCCCAGTCTTGCCACACCCCAGATGACTTTGTGGCTATCACTTCTCCTGGACATATCATGATTGGAGGTCTGTTTGCCATTCATGAAAAAATGTTGTCCTCAGACGACCATCCCAGGAGACCACAAATCCAGAAATGTGTTGGGTGAGTAAAACTGAGGGGGGAGGGAATTAGAATTCAGGATTGTGCTGTAAGACTAAGATGTGCAGATAGTTTGCTTGTGATAACATTTTAAACAATAGAACAAGAGTTTATTTTGAAGTTATATCTGATTAGTTTTGTGGTCCTTACAATAGATACATCAGCCCTATATGTGTAATCAATTTCCAAACATAGGGGTAGAGAATGCTTTACAGTAATGTATTTTTTTTAACTATGATTTTTAAAAAATCTCCGAAGCCACTTAGAAGGACACTGTAACCTGTTCTGCACAACAGCAAACATGCCATGCTTATATTTCTGTCACCCGCAACATGTATGTCATTATTATAAGCATAGGTTCATTGTTTTATGCCTTATTTAAAAGTCCACGTTTGAGTTTTTCATGCTTGCATTTCATCAATGCTATATTCCTTTCACTCAAGAATAATCTCATCCTTTGCTAATAAGTTAGGACCATCCTCGCATCAGAATGCTCCTTTTCCCTTTTAGTGAACAAATTGCAACATGCAGACTAATTCTTGTCACGGTGTCATGTGCAAAACTAAAACTGGGGGAACGGTGTTACAGGTGGATTTTTTCTTTTTAAGGAAAACAAGATGTTTTAGTTACATTTCAGTTTTAGGACACAGATTTTGAGAAATTGACTTGCAGTTCCCGTCTGTAAAAACAAGACCAGATAACCTTTAGGGACACAAGCAGCATCAGCTTCAGTTGGTATGACAATGTGACCCTCAAGCCTCCCTGTGCCTCTTAAAATTCTGATTACAACCTGATATAATCTTAAATTTCTCTTTGATTTCACTTTTCTGTTTTGTTTTGTTTGTTTTGCTTTGAGACAGGTCTCCTTATATATCTCAGGCTAGCCTCAACTGTTGGTTCCTTTTGCCTTGACCTCCAGAGTGCTGGGATTTGAAACATGCATCATCATATCCAATCTCCTGCTTATTTGTTTCCTTATCAAATAGTGCTAAAATGGCACAAAATAATAAGTGAAGATTTTCAGTGCATAAAATTGGCACCCAAAAAATTGAAGCCCATAATTTTGAGCCAATAACCAATGATAAATCTAAATGTAACATTTGATCTAAAAAACTTCTTCCAGGAAGAAAAAAATCACAAATAAATTAAATGTTTGACTTCATTGTCACACCTCAAGAGAAATGTGTTTTACTAACACCAAGCCAGGGGCTGGCGTCACCTGGCCCCTGTTCTGAGCACTGGGGACACCGAGGTCATTGAGTTTACATGTAAGGGACTATGAAAATACAATATGGTTTAATTATGGGGTAATCTACGAATCTTTTCTCTCATTTTCAATAAATATTCTAATGATTTTCTACATTTTATCTTCAGTCATCCCACAATGACAAATAGTAATTTCCAAGTAATCCTAACTTAATGAGCTCCAAGGAAACTTTAGAATCAAAACTCTGAAGTCCTCCTTTATCCACTTAAAAAGCATCCACTGATCTTTTATTGTATATGAGGTCATACTTATAATGTTTGTGTACAGTAGTGAATGAAATAATAGTGAGTTAGGATTAAATTCTGAGGTCCCTAAAATAATCCCAAAGCAAGATGCGTGCAAGAAATGTTCTCTGAAACAGCTTCATCTCTGATCTACACTAGTCAACATTCTCTGGACAATGACTGGGCTTTACCCAGTAGTTCTCAAAAGTCTCATTTATATGTTTGGACATACATATGTATGTAACAACAGTTAGTGAAAAAAAGGCCACACATTTGAAAGAAAGCAAGAAGATGCTGTATATGGGAGGGTTTGGATCAAGGAAAGAGAAGGAGGAAATGATATAATTATATTATAATCTTGACAAAAGAAATTATTTTTAAAAATAAAAATTTGAATTTATAAAAGTCTCATTTATCTGATTTCCAACCACAACAGATTAAAACCAGAAAACTAAAAGACAGGATTTAAGTCTAAGAAATATATGCATTGACAGCAGTAATATGCTGACACGAAACTACCAAAGGAGCAAAACTCCGCACACCAGATATCACAGAGCATTAAATTGTTCAACACAGTCCCAAGATTCGTCAAGAAAAGGCTAAGCACTGTGCTGTAGACTCTACTTATGAAACATGTGTTTCTAACATTATCCCTTTTAAAGGTTTCCATTAAAATTATTTTCATCAGGGGAGTGGGAGGAAGGAGTTGGAAGTGGCTATGATCAAGGCACATTGTTCAAAGCACCACAGGCAACTAATGGCTGCTAGGAGAAAGAAAAGTAGCCTCCCCCAGGAATGAGTCTCCTTATTGGTTATTCAATACAGAGTGATCAGTCTTGGAACCATATACACATAAACAACAAAAGTGAATTCAGCAGGTTATATTTATATATATTTGTACATGTGCACGTATGTATGTAACAATAATAATCAAAGAAAAAGAGTCTATCAGCTAGAGTTGGGAGGACATGGGTTGAGTGAACAGTAGTAGCTAGGAGGCACTGGAGGGAGAATGATACAGTTATATTTTAATTAAAAATGTACCTTTGAAAGATACATTGTTTACATTTATAAAATTGTCAACAAATAAATAGAAGGTATTCTATTAAAATTATTATCAGAAGGGAGGAGAAGGGAAAAGTTGTTTTCAAATAAAGTTCATATTTTTCATGAAATTACCTGGACTCATCCAAAAATTATCCGTCAAAGGGCAGAGGTGTGGGTGAGGTGAGCTATCCCCACATCAATAGATTAGTCACGTCTTGTTTCAGAAAATGCTTGTTTCCCCACAGCTTTGAAATATCAGCGTTTCTTCAAGCTCTGGCTATGATACACAGCATTGAGGTGATCAATAACTCGACACTGTTGTCCGGAGTCAAACTGGGGTATGAGATCTACGACTCTTGTACCGAAGTCACAGCAGCCGTAGCAGCAACGCTGAGGTTCCTCTCTAAATTCAACTGCTCTAGAGAAACGGTGACCTTTCAGTGTGACTATTCCAGCTACATGCCAAGGGTGAAAGCTGTCATAGGGGCTGGCTACTCTGAAATATCCATGGCTGTCTCAAGGATGCTGAACTTACAGCTCATGCCACAGGTACATTTTTGGTCTACTTCCTTCCATACATTGATTTTGATTACATTTGTTTTTATGAAAAGACTGGAGAAACCTGGGAATTAGGTAAGGGGTCATTTTTGCAATAGACAAGAACTAATTTCTGACAGTTTTTAACTTGATTTAGAAAAGACACATATCTCTGAGGGCTTCACCTGCTCTGTTTCCATAGTAACTTCAGCCAGGTTCAAAGAAGGCAATGTAACTAACCATCCTTGGGTGCTAACATAAGTTGATCTTCTTATAGCAAGAGAATTTAGGAGAGGTAATATAAATCAAAGGGCAATGAGCTTGCCATAACTGTCTCCTGTGCCCCATAACCATAACTCAAAGATTCTGTCTGCTTCCAGGTGAGTTATGAATCCACGGCAGAAATCCTGAGTGACAAAATCCGCTTTCCTTCATTTTTGCGGACTGTGCCCAGTGACTTCTACCAAACTAAAGCAATGGCCCACCTGATTCAACAATCTGGATGGAACTGGATTGGTGTCATCACAACAGATGATGACTATGGAAGACTAGCTTTGAACACGTTTGCAATTCAGGCTGCTGCCAACAACGTGTGCATTGCCTTCAAAGAGGTTCTGCCAGCCTTCCTCTCAGATAATACTATCGAAGTCAGAATCAATCAGACACTGGAGAAAATCATTGCAGAAGCCCAGGTTAATGTCATTGTGGTATTTCTGAGGAAATTCCATGTTTTTAATCTCTTCACTAAAGCCATTGAAAGGAAAATAAACAAGCTCTGGATTGCTAGTGATAATTGGTCAACTGCTACCAAGATTATCACCATTCCTAATGTTAAGAAGCTTGGCAAAGTGGTGGGGTTTACCTTCAGAAGAGGAAATATGTCTTCTTTCCATTCTTTTCTTCAAACTCTGCATATGTATCCCAACGACAATAACAAACCCCTACGAGAATTTGCCATGCTTTTTTCTGCCTGTAAACACATCAAAGATGGTGATTTGAGTCAATGCATTTCCAACTATTCTCATGCAACTTTGACCCATGACACTACCAAGACCATTGAAAACCACTTCTTCATGAGAAATGACTTTCTCTGGCATTACACTGAGCCCGGGCTCATCCACAGCATTCAGCTTGCAGTGTTTGCCCTTGGCCATGCCGTGCGGGATCTGTGCCAAGCCCGAGACTGTCAGAAACCCAACGCCTTTCAACCGTGGGAGGTACTAATTCACATATCCAAGCCCATTCACCTACTATCATTTTCCTTCTTGATTTATTTTACAAAGGTCCGTCCACAGTACTTACTCTTAACCTTATCCCTTCTGCAAGTGAAAACTGTCATTTTGTAACCTATATTGCTAATCTAACTTTTTATTCTTGAAGATAGCTGTATTTTATCCTCACCTCTTTCCTTAAGCCTCAAAGTTCTATTTTATTTTCTGAGGAGGTTCTGTTAGTAGTGCTGTCTTCCTCCGTGGGAGCCCGTTTTCAGGTTCCTCGTGGCTTTACCCAGCAGGTCCGCATAGAGAGGATGATTAGGACCACGGGCCTGAGTGCAGGTGTCTGAGATGGTCTGCACTTGGCTGTGCTGGGGGGAGGTCTTTTGAGCCACCCCTTGGTGCCTCTATAAATAGCCTGGGGCAGAGACAGTCAGGGCTTGTTGGAATAGGTTCCAGGCCCTCTCGAGGCTATCCTTTATTTTCTATCTGCTTACCTCCACAATCTAAATCCTTCTCTCTAATATTTCCTGCTGCTTGCACGCTGTGGGGTTGGTGGGTAAACGCCCCACATTCCTCCTCAAACATATGGATTATTTTCAATACTTGATATACATTATGTTGTTTAATTATTTTTACCCATAAGAATTAGACTGCACAAATTAAAAGATTATTTTCACAATCGTTAAATACAATAGTGTTTCCCTCATCTGATATGCTCAGTATTAAAAATGTTTCAGATTTGATATCTTAGGTATAGGACAAAGTCTATAAGTAAAATTAATCTTTGCTTATATTTGCCTTGTTCATATAACTTAAAGGTGGTCTTATACAATATTTTTAGTGTAGCTATGTGCCAGTGAAGTCAAGTATAGACTTTTTCACTTGTACTATCAAGTTGGTGCTCAAAAACTCAGATTTGCAGCATTTTGGATTAGGGATACTCCTCATGTATATGAGGAAACTATAGACAAAAAGCATCATAAATAAACATGACTTCAGTCCTGGTCTTCTCACATCCCCTCTAATTGTAAGGCAGGTGCATTATAATCCTATCCTTTAGTCCAGTAGTTCTCATCCTGTGGGTTGTGACCTCTTTGGGTCGGGGGGGGGGGGGGGGGAGATTCAACCACCCTTTCACATGGGTTGCCTAAGACCATCAGAAAACGCAGATATTTACATGATGATTCATAACATACAGTGCATACAGCAATGTTTTCCTTTCTTTTCTTGGATTACTTTGGAAAGACTTAAAGTTTAATATGGCTCTAGTTAGTGAAAAAAATCACGTTGCTTTTTTGAATGACCTTGAGCAAAGCACTGAGGGACAGTGCTTCTTTTAATAATAATATTTTACTTGTGAGAATCAAATTTATCATATGAATTCAAAGCCAGACTTCAAGGTCTTGAGACAGCATCATGTTACAACATATACATCCTTTAGAGCTGTAAGTGAACAGAGGGTAGAGTAGAATAAGACAGTGTGGATGGTATAAGCACCTTCTAGAATGTTATTTGTATTTTTGTCATCATCACTTTTATTGCTATTGCTTAGAATTGAAACAATGGCCTTGTGCAAGCTAAGCTTGTGCTGCCAGGTGCTCCATCCTAGCAACATCAGCACCTGCAACATCAGCACCAATGCCTGCAGTAACCTGCCTACTCATTCAGATGAATCGTTTCCATGTCTGTTTGTTCATTTGTTCTTACTTTGTTGTTATTGCTGTTGTCGTCTTTGTTTTGTTTTGTTCTGGGGTTCAGGGAGCATCCTCCCTCTGAGCTGCAGCCTCAGCCCTAGAACCACGTATTTGAAATTGTTCATTTTTAAATTGTACTTACTTTTATTTTTAATAGATGCATAATCATTATACATGATGTGGGACACATATGGCTCATTTTCAGGTACTTTTTGCTTTATAAATAGAAAGCCCAAACTCTAATAAAGATGTAAATGACTAGTGATTAGGGTCTTCATTGAAAGTAAAATTCTTCTACATAGGATACACATATTTCTAATAACTTTTAAACATCTACTTGAAAGCACTTCCTTAGTGCTATATAAAACTCTAATGAGGGATTGGGGAAGAAAGCTTTAAATTACCTTTGTTTAGACTCCTCTCCTTTAGACCCCTACATTCCATATGGCATTCTCTATACATTTCAATACTTTTCACCTAGGGTACTGCAGAAAATCACTTTTTGGTGTTAAAAAGTAGACTATTATACTGAAATGACTGAGCTGAATTTTAGAAAAGAGAGACTGGAAGAGAAATGGAGACTAGTCCTTGAGCCTACAGGATACAAGAGAAAATAATAGGAGGAATTTTATAAGTGAAAAGAAACAGAAACAGACAGCTATTTATTTATCTACCAAAGATCTGAAAAGTATTTTATATCAGAAATATATCTCAAATATTTGGAAAAAACTTGAGAAAATAGAATCTTAACGTTTTATTTAAACACTAGGAGCCTGAGGTCGCTTCCTATGCCTCTGAGAAGCTGTTAATTTAGAAACAGATTGAAAAGGAGGAGACAGCGTGAGGTGTTCCTTTGATCATGATGCAAGTGAGTCACACAATAATCAGTGCCAGGTTTGGGTGACAAGTCCTCCAATCAACAGCATTTTTTACATAGAAAATCTTTATAAGACATTGAATTTTAAAACAAACATTAACATTTGGGATCCCTGATCAAGGATGCATTCCTAATTGCTTAATCCCCTAGCAAAACGCCCTAATGTTAATACACTTCATGAGTGGTTTTAGATCCAACTAAATTTAGATTCCAGTGGCGTTTAGGACACTGCTTCGGCTGTGTTTGGTGAGAGCAGTGTTCAGGGACAGCACACAGTCACCTCTTATTTTACTTCCATAGATCTTTTTTTTTTTTTTTTTTTTTTG